>JARKIC010002054.1:0-79890 GCA_029378375.1 Mycena olivaceomarginata
TGACGATTTTGATCAGATTCTGCAGTTCCCTGTACGACAGAAAAAGAGAGGCGTTTTCAAACCATGGCACCAACGATGGGGGCAGGCAGGCCCTATAGTGGGTGTGTTCAGGACAGTAAGTTGAATGAGTGGTAGGAGAACCAACACGGTAGAGACCACGAATCCCTTCGTTCTTCCATGTTTTCTTCAGACAGTCAATAGGTCCTGAAATCGAGCTTCTGCGTCGAGAACCTGGGCTTGGAGTACGCTTTGGTGAGATCTAGCGCGTCATGGCAGTTCGGGTGTACCTTGTAGCCTGACTTTGGTGAGATCGAACGGATGTTCGAAGATTTTGACACGATTCCGGCCGTCTATAAAGTGAAAAATGAGTCAGGAAGATGGGAACAGATGGAAGGCTCGAACTGTTCCGTAAGCAATGTCTTTAGCAGCACGGACAACATTTGAATCTACATGGGTAGAGGCGTCCATGCAGGAACAGACAAAGTTCCAACTTCCCAAAGCGTGGGTGACGTAGAAGTTTGCAGAACGGAAAGATCCGGGCGTGAGAAGCTTCTTCCGAATGGTCATAATATACCGCCGCACAACACTGCTTCTCTTCAACCTTCAAGTTGCTTCAACCTCAACATTCCAATATCCAACTTGACGGCTATTCCGAGAAGTGGAGGATCGACCCGGAAACAACCAAGTACTGTCTGTCCCCAAACTACAAGCTCTTCGGCACTAGTATGGATGCCAATCAAAGGCTAATTGCTCGACGGCCGTTGGCAACTCGGATGTAACTGAATCGAAACAGAATTGAAACCATTGGTCCGTGGCCCTTGCGTCTCCCAGCTGTTTATTTCTTGCCAAATCAACTAGTGAGAATTCTGCAATCGTTCAGCGCCATCACCACAGAAAATCGGATTCCAAAGCGGTCCGTACAGTCTGTAGGGCAGCGTATTCGATCTCGGAGACCCACGTAGCCTCCACTACGTCTTTCTCTTGTATTGAACCCCCCCCCCAGAGTCCGCCGATTTCCGAGCCTGAGGGTGTCACCGGTCACTGGCTCGTTTCTAATGGCGTCCTCTGCACTATGGACCCTATGGGGCTGAACTAATCTACAACAAGGAATGACGAAAACTACTTCAGCAGGCGGTCTCAAAACCGCTCGGACAGAGGAACACTTCCCAGTGGGTTTCGACATTCATGCCACAGTTTCAGGTGTTCGATAATTTCAAGTCCCATGACAGATGGGCCTAAGTATTCCGCTGCTGAGCACTAGGCCTGGCCCTTCATGTGCCTCAGGCTGTGCACACGGAAGGAAACTTAGTGGCAACCTAGGAGATGCTGGGTGCATCTAGGTCATTCCGATTCACAAGGAGATTAGGTCTTGACGTTTCATTGACGCCCGCCCCATTTTAATCTCTCTGATTCCGTCCGTGTCGGCTCAGTCAAACCCTATGATGGTTCGCGCATGGGTAATCCGTCGACGAAGGTATCTCGAATCGCCCGGCGCTATTCTCGCTCTGCAAACTATAGTATTCCTATCTGTCCGCCGATGCCTCGCCCCCGGATTCGGTAATCGTCGACCCACCCGACGATAGTGCCGATGATCCTGGCTACCTGTCGTATAACCCCTCTGAAATAACGGCGTTGAAAAACTAACGAGCAGGCGTAAGAACAATACACTACTCCAATATATCTTCCTCCCCAAATTCACTGTCTAGGCTGTGGCATGCCGCGTCAAATAAATAACTGTAGTACGTGACGTGTGAGTTTTCAACTCGAGTTTTTGAACTCCCTTGGGACAACCGACGACGGGTGCGATATTTCAATCGAATCGGACGTATTGAGACAGACGGCGGAGAGGAGAGGTTCTTATATATTACCTCTACGAGCGAGCTCGTCGACTTGCGCTGGGACAGAACCGTCGCCGCAATGTTCACCAAGGTTGAGAGAAGACAGAAGAAGAGCAAGACGACTCGGGATCCTCTGTTCAAGTTGAAACGCACACCGCCTCAACCTTCACGGGAATAATACATACCGCTGCCGGAGGATCCCAGTGCGTCGTCTCCTGCTGAGGAGACTGCGTTGGCCGTTGGCGGCGGCGCCCAACTTTTCCCGCATAAAGGTGGGCCGTACGAGGTTACTGCTGCCGAGGTTGCGCGGGAGGCGGTGGACGAAATTCAAGAGGCGATGATGCATTCCGCAGGGAAAGCCAGGGAGGTCGCTGAGACTGTTGAAGAAGATGCTGTTCGAACCAGAGACAATTTAGAACGTGCGGGACCAGAGAAAAATGGACAGGGAAAGGTTTTGAGAGACGCAGAGGAGGCTGGAGAAGCTATGCTTTCGATTTGCATTCATTCGTATTGACTTGTGTCGAGTTTGTACCGGTGCTTATCGTCGTTCTTAAAACACGTTCAGATCTCATTGATGCAGCGACGTCCATTTTCGTGGAATCCTGGGTGGTGAGACAACGACGATTGAACATTGTCGGTCTCAGCCGCCCGACTCGGATCGTGCATCGGCAAACCCTCTGTTCGGCATTCAAGTGGTCTTTGCACCCGGATAGCGCGAAGTGGACGCCGGCCAGTGAGTAAGGTTCACTGTACGAGGAGTTTTAGAAAGACTTTCCCGGACTCCTGCGTGGTCAAGCGAGCAATAGTTATTGTTCGAAATTCACGGGTCGTTTGTACATGTACGGAGGCTTGCTTTGATCTTGGATATCCCTTGACATTGTCAGCTGGAGTGTCCAGATGTAGAGCAACAATCTACTCACCAGAGGTTTCCGATGCGCTCATCTGGTAAGCGGAACTACAGTAACAGCACCATGACTGAACCTGCGCTTTCCTGTTCTTGTAATTCTCAGAAGAGATTTACAATGTGGATCCGGACATGCAACATCGGCGTCGGTCGACATCCAATCATTTGGATGCGTCTCCCGCTGCTTTGCGGCGAGCAAAGGCAGGACTGCACCTTGAACGCATTTCAGCCCTGAAACGTTAAATAAGGGACCAGAAGGATCTCCACCAAGGGAATATATGGAGAAGCCCTGGCCAGGAGGCAGGTATAAAAGTTCTCCCTCCAGGGTGAAGTAATCGCCGGGCTTTCCTCCGCATAGAATACGTTCGCCCGGCGGGCATATGACTTCCACGCGCAAATCATACAGCTCGAAGGTGTCATCAGTTTTGTCGGCCGCCATTTTCGAAGCGTGGGTTTGAATTCCAGCTGGGGAACTTTCAGAATGGTGGTGGAAGTAAACCTAGGGATCGTCACCGTCCGTCCCGGCGGACGGACGGTGCCAAAGACGGCCGTCTAGAGGTCCGTCCGTCGACGGTACGGTAGCGGGAGCTCCCTCTGAATGTTGGACGGGACGGGACGGTGGACGGGACGGCCGTCCGACGGAGGACGGACAGACTTGACTCGGTAAAAATGAGTTAGAAGGAGCTATTCGACTCTAGAGGTGTCGCAGATATGATTAAACACAATAATAACAATAGATGATTAAGAGAAGTAGAAATACGAGTGAAAAAGGAGTGCGAGAGGAAATATCAGTCAGAATCAGAACTTGCCAAGTCTATAACATCTCTCTTCGCCTTGGTGAGTGCTCGCTTGGCCTCAGCCACGGCACGCTGTCGATCCAGCTTCACACGGGCTTTCACAAGCATCAACGTCCGGATCGTGTCTGCCTTCAATCGGGCACGACGGATGCCAATCGTGTCTCGCCCACCCGAAAAGACCCTCTCCACCGCGACGGCAGAGCCTGTCCGAGGGGAAAAAAAACAATCAGTATCAGTAACGGAAGGACCATTCATCAGCGCACCTGGAATACAGTGGATATCCCGAACTAGGTTGTACAAGTTCGGGAATGTACTCTCCCGATTCTTCCACCATTTAAGGATGTCGCACGTCTCCATATCCTCGGGTTCCGCTGTCATCTCAAAATACTTATCGAGCTCGCGTTTGATCTGTGATGTCGAAGAGACACAGGTCCGCTTGTAGCGCCCAAGGAAATCGAATTTCGAGGGGGAGGACGGGCCAGCAGTTGACGCTGCCGTGTCGTCCTGTGAGGCCGGGGAAGGATTTTTCGCGTAGTGAGTAGTGTACTCGGTATAAAGGTCGTCCTTGGCCTCGTCGAGAGATTGGAGGAGCGTCGGATCGGACTCATAATCCTGTTTGAGACCTTCGTATGAGATGCGAGGGTCAAGAACTAGAGAAGTATTAGCTTGTGAAGGTTTTGATCGAAAGTAAACACTTGCGAGCAGCCCATAGATAATATGGTGATGTGTCGAAGCGGCTGAAGTACTCACTGAGCTTCAGATGAGCCTTGACAAGCCCGTCTCGCAGCTTTTTCTGAGCAGCAACACGAGTGGGATCGCTCGACACAGGAAGATTACAAATATTCGACTTCAAGGCTGATTGGAGTGTACGAAAGACGGCGTGAGTCTGAGAGAGCATCGGCTTCTTGGTAGCCGACATCTTTGCTGTCGCGCCTTTGAATAGACCCAGCCATTCCGAAACAAGCCTGATGGCATCCCAGTCTTCATCAGACAGGACAGCTGTAGTGCAAAGATCCTTCTCTGTGGCGACATAGGTGTCCACGGCCACTCGGTATCCTAGCGCTCGTCCTGTATGTATTAAGTTGAGAAAATCCATGTTGAAAATCGGACTTACGAAGCATCATGTACGTTGATGACCAGCGTGTTTTGACATCCAAAATGAGGATAAGCTCTGCTTTTGCAAGAGCGGCGTCCAATTCATCTGCATTGAGGCGGATCTGGCCTTCCCATTTTTTGCGGCGCTGGGGGCTTGATCGTACATGCTTGATGATGCGACGGAGCTGAAAAGAATGAATACAATGAATGCTTGCCAGGACTGACTTCAAAGTTTGCATCACCTTTTGCACCGCAAAAGCAATATCATGCTCGCCGTTCTGGACACGGACTTGGAAGCGAACAGCCTCTTCTTGCTCGGCATACTCCTCCACAGCAACGCTACCGTCGGCAACGATCTCATCATCTCGCAACTCCGCATCCTCGGGGGAATCACCGAGTCCATTCACCGTATCTTGATAAGGGTGCAATGCTGAGCGAGATACCGCTCTTTTTTTCTCCTCCTTGCTGATTGCACCAACAACCTCAAGAAGCTTTGAAGGCAGTCAAAATTCGAACGAGCAAGAAAAAGTCGGCGGCTTACTTTGATAGCGGCAAGATGAACCGTATGCGGCATACATCTCATACGAGCGCGGTCACTACTAAAAGGGATATTCTCCTTCAAACACTTCTTTTCCAAAGCCACTACCATCGTATCGTTGTTTGTAGCATTATCCATGACGAAAGCACTGATCTGTGATTATAGATGGAGGTCAATAATTCCCGCGAGCTGATGTGAACTACTTACACGTCCACGGAGACCGAATTTTTCCAGGGTTGCCCAAACCGTATCTGCCATGTTCTCACCGGAATGGCTACCGACCAGCTCCGCGAAATCGATCAAACATTCCTCTGCAGCAGTTCAAAGCTATTAGCCGTTGAAAACAGCGAGAGGTTGAAACTTACCCAGCTCACCGGAGTCATTCACCCAGTGAACCACCATTGCGGTGAATGCGTATCCATTGCTCGATGTCCATGCGTCGAGGGACAGCGCAAATTTGGACTTGTTTTTCTAGCGTAATGTGAGGCGCCGTTATTTTGTGTTGCAGAAGACACTGACCGCAAACATCGCAATCAGCTCTTGTTCCAATTCGCCGCCCATCTTCGTGATTTTGCTCTTGACTGACTTCTCTCCCGGTATCACGAGAACCCTACCGGTGTGTTTATGAACGTATTGAAGCAATTCCTGAAATTCCGGCTCCTCGACCAATGTGAACGGCTGATCCGTAGCTGCGACAAACTTCCCGAGAAGACGCTCGAAATGCTCTTGATCCCACGGATCCTGTCCCAATGGATATCAGAGATTTGTAGCTCTGGAAAAATGCCACAAACCTGCGCATCCTGCAGCCGTTTCATATGCTCGCGCATGTTACCATCAACGACTGCCAATTGATACTTTTGTCGCTTCTCTTTTGTCATCTCAATGGTCCCTCGCGCTAACCCCAGTTCCTCTTTTGTAGGCTCTCCCTCACGCCCCTTTAGCGAAAGATAGAGATCATAGAGTTGCGGAACATCGTTCTTTAGTGTTGAACGAAGATCTAGAAATTCTCAATCAGTATTGAAGTCGAAACCCGAATGATCACATACTTTTCAGGTTGCCGTTAGCTCCTGGTGTGATAGAAACGATCTTATTATTCCCGTGAAAGCACCGGAAGTACTTATAGCCCTTTTTAGCATCTGGCGGGTCAACGCTCTCGAAGAAGAGGCGGATGGATCAACACGACGTTCCGATTTCTGTGAGAAGAGATGAGAGGAAGTTGAAAGATGATCCATCAACATTGTGCACCTTTTGTGGTGTGGCCATTTGCGAAGCTGCCCTCGGATTATTTTCACTCGCATCAGCCTGGCATCAGGTTGGATTCAGCGCAAAACAAAAAGGCAAGTTGGACTTACATCTTGAGGCAGTCGAGAATCACTGTCGCTGGAAGCTTTCTCCTTGCCCTTGCGACTGGTTTAGTTACTTTCGGCTTTTTCTTTGGTGGCTGAGCATCGGGCTTGCGCTTTGACGATCGCGGCCGATTCTTCCCCAAGTTTGCATTCAGCTTCGCCGGCAGATTTTCGGCCACCTGAGTACAGTCAGCAATATGTCGTTAATTGCATTGTACGGATTTTACCTCGTTATTCGATAACTCCGCATCAACATCCTCATCTCGCTCGACTCCTCCGAGTGGGAGCAATCCTCCCACTCCGTCTCATCGTCCTCATTCACCTTTTCCTTCCGTTTCATCCGTGTTTTACGGCGCTTGCGCGATGGCGGCTGATCATTGTCAGATTGATCAGCAACAGCTTCCGCATATCCAGGCTTCAATTTGCGAGCACGGCCACTGCGTGATGTGCTAGGTCCAGCTGTATGAAATAAGCAACAAATAATTAGGAACAAAACACTTCGGAAAAAACGGCGGATGACTCGCCATCATCCGCATCGATATCCATTCCATCTTTGTCTTCGGCACCACCGGGAAACGGCACGCAGATGGAGATACGCGACAACTCTAACATGCCGTGTTCACACATCATATCCAGCCAACGAAATCGGATCGGAAGCCACGAGAGATTTTTAGTCCATACGGAGACTTGATCAATAAAATTCGTGGGCAAGAGTGCGACATCCGGGTGACTAAGTGCGATTCCAACGTCTCTCATGGTCGTCGTCGACGTGACCCCTATTGAAGTGAGTGGAATTTCATTCGAAGTTGAAATGAGGTACGCACAGACAGCGACGGGTCGACTCAGCCCTTCTACAGTGATCTTGAAATATCCCTGCCTACGAAGGTCGGTTTTACGCGTTCTTGGGCGAGTTGATAACCGGCGAGAGCATTCACAAGCTGTCGTACTCGACGCTTGCTTTGGACCTTAACACGACGACGGCAGAAGAGCCGTTGGAGAAGAAATCCGATGGGCCATGGCCACGCATGTCTTGGAATAAAGTGAAGACCTAAATTTCATTTAGTCCGGATTACGCGGTGAAGTCTTTCCCCAGAATGAACGTACTGAATATGCTCGAAGCAGCCAGGTGATATATTAACAGGAGAATAGCACCAAGGGTTTCGAGAAAGGAGAGGGGAGGGAGGCCACAACCAAGCTGCGGCGCGAGAAGAAGTATGAGAGCAATCACATTGATGAGGGGCGCCAAGATAAGTGAGAAACATTTCGCAGCAACAGTAAACCGATGAAGGACTGCCGCCGCCAGCAAGGACGCGACCACATCTGGAGGATCTGCGCATTGTCAGCCACAGCAAGAAAGGAATTGACTCCGAGACTGAACACACATTGTGAGCGATGAAAATCTGCCTTGATGACAGTTGTGGACATGGCTAGAGTGCGTCGTCAGAATTATTGTCCCTTTGCCAATTTATGTTGGGGGTCCGCCTCAGGGTCATCCAGTACGAGCAGGGACGTCAATTGATGAGCACACGATGGTCGGACATGGCGAGGACCTGGCGAGGACCACAGCAACAACTCACTATTACAACAGAGCACAATGCGAACAAGTTGGCGGGTCACCTCCAGGGTCATCGAGTCCGTGCAGGGGCGTCAACGTCAATTGACCGGCGGACATGATGACCGCAGCAACCACTCATTAGTATCATACTTATCATACTGCCCAAACAAGCTTGAAGCACAGCGAGAACAAGACTCAAAGCATGTTGTTGCAAGAGAAAGTACATGGATTGAGCGCAGAAGAGGACGATGCGAGTACGCATTGCGTACCAGCTCACCGTCTGACCTGTAGCGATGAGAGCGCGACAGCTGGCACGGAGGCATCCTTGGCACTGCTTGGCATAGCTCCTGGTGATCCCCAGCAATTTCATGATCCATGGAGTAAGTACGCCTTGGGGATTTGGGGAAGTAGATTAATCATCCATGATCCGTCCGTCCTTCCGTCCTCTGGTGGACGGTACGGCCGTCTTGACTGCCGTCCGGCGACGGGACGGCATGCTGCTGAGGTTAGCAACTCAGGACGGGACGGGACGGTCATCCGTCCGTCCGTCCGTCCAACCGCCCTGGACGGGGCCGGTTACGATCCCTAAGTAAACCTGGCGCCGTAGCGAGCGGCGATCAATGGAATTTGCCGGATGTGCCGAGGCCATCTTCAACCTCAACTCCAACCATCATGCTCTTCATGCCTGAAATCCGGTTCAATATATAATAATCTATACCGCACGAAATCTGGCGATAACCAAGGTCTGAGGGGCCATAATAATGCGGATGTTCAACTTGAACGGATTCAGCTCCGAGGTCTATCAACGAGGGTTCTGTCCAAGAGTGATTTGCATCGTATGGGTGAGCAGAGGTGAGGAGGGAAATCAATGGACTTACGGTGGTACCATGGTTCCGCCATCCTACATACCCGCAACCGTCGCACCCACCACTGCACGCCGGCCGGACAATCACCGTTTAACGGAGAGCCTGATTTAGACGTTACACAGGGGCCTCGAGTGTGTTTGACCGCCCACAGGCCACCGCGTCTTAACAGTCAGTACATATAACCAGCGAGGGCATCGTGGTAGAAATAATCAGGATAAACCGGAAGAGGCAAGGAAGTCCGAAGATATGCTCATGATTAGCGCTGATCGCTGATCCGATACATGATCGGCACGCGAAGCTTTCTTGCTTTTCTTCGTGTCACCGAATTTCAACGAAATTCCAGCCAGTCCTTGACCAATCTGCATTGAATCTATCCAAGACTTCTTATTTTCTTCACGGTTCACAGAACCGCTGGGAAATTGTTGAAAAAATGCGTTACCACATGTATCAGGCGTCATCACAACAAGCGATCCACGATCAAAGGTTTCGAGACGTCGCGCCTGTAGGCGGCTGTAGGCGGCCAGGCACTGCACGGCACCGTGGAGCATCGCAGTGGCTACTCTTCGACAAGGCCACCATCTCTCTCTCTTTGTCCGCCAGGTTGCGGGCTCTAGATGAATCATGGCGTTCGTCGTATCTCCTCCCTCCTCCGTCTACACTACCGCGGAGCGGACCACTGTCATTGTAAGCCTGGCGCGTTCAAGAGATTACACACTTCTCATCCGACTTTAGCTTCTCGTTGTTAGCGGCTTAATATCGCTCGCGGCGCTTCTGGTGCTGTTTGGGGTGCGTTTTAAATCTGGAATGTACCTGATACGAGGCTCATAAACTGCGAATACGAAGCTTATGATTTTCATGTCAAAACGATACTCGCACACTCATTTTCAGGCGTATTTCTTGTGTCTGTTACTCGCAAACACCATGCAGGCATGGGGCACGACCATGAGTCTCAAATGGGTAGAGCTACACGGTATCGTCGACGGCGCGTTCTGCGCCGCGCAAGGTCTTTCTTTCCCCTTGATTCTATTGCCTAATTGCGCTGAACCCAGTTTCAGGTGGTATTGTGCAAGGGGGAAACCTGGGATCCGCGTTTTGGTAGGCCGCAACCTCCGACTGAACACCGAAAAGACTGAACACCGAAACTTGTCAGGTCGTTCATTATCTCCTGGCACCTATTCAACTTGCTATTCCTACGATACAAGACGCCGAAGATCATCTCAATGGGCACAATTGTATTCGGATGGAGTTTTGTCTTCACCGTCGTGTTCCTAGGACCCGTCGCAATTCAGACAGTTGCTCGGGGTCACTACTTCGGTATCTCAGGGCTTTGGTGTGCCAGATTCTCTTAACTCCGTGCCGGATGCTTACCTCGGAGCGCAGGTGCTGGATCACCACAGCGTACCACAAAGAGCAAATATACCTCGAGTATTTCTTCGTGCGTTATTCATTCTTCGCGGCTTCGGCTTGGGCTGATTTGACAAAAAAAAAGCAAATAATCTCGGTTGTGGTCAACTTCTTCATGCACGTCGTGACGCTGATGCGCGTGCGTGGTAACCTCTTGCGCGTTGACGGGCGCTGGCGCCTGCGCTTTGTCCCCCTCGGCGACTCGTGGCAGCTCTCCCTCGGCCGCGACTTTACCGACTCGACGATGTTAAGGCTCGCGCAGCACATGATCTGGTGCGTCCACCCATTCGATTTGAATATGAATTCCCCTTTTGACGCTGCTTCAGGTACCCCGTACGTGGACTGATTCTTACGACGTCCGTGGCTGACATCGACGCGCACAGATCGCATATGCAGCGACGACGCTCCCCATGGGCATCGTGCGAATGGTCGAGTTCTGCGGCATGGAGGTGCCCCTCTGGGCCGAAGCCCTCACCGGGATTATCTTCAATCTCGGCGGTGCGCAGCTCCCGCACACCGACGTTCAAGGACTGACTCACTTCCGCCCGCAGGTTTTGTGAACGTCGTCCTCTTTCTCGGTGCACGCCGTTTCTTCCCGGACCCGGGGTTGATCCCCGAGTTCACCGAGCGCAAGGAGAGCCGGGAGGTCGACGCGATCGTCGCGCAGTACGGAGTCGTTCCGTTCACGCTCTATCGCGCGCCGTCCGCGTCGGCATCGGCGTCGGAACCGGAGCCGGCGTCCGACTCGAAGAAGTCGTTCGATTCCGACACAGCTTCGCTCGAGACCCTCGAGCCTGCGGTGCTCCGTGCGCGCGACTTTCCCGAACGGGTCTCATCCCGTCGGCCGTTTAGTGCGGCCCGTCCTGACTTCCCTCCCCATCAATAGCATCCCCTAGTGGTGATATTGTAACTTATTAATCTTTGTACCCATATTATAATGTCTTGTAAAATTGTAGAACACCCTCGATCTACTTTTTCGGTCAGTTGGGTCGGGATCCGCGCTGCTTTTGACTGCATTGGTACTCAAGGCCAAAGAACTCGATTTTATTTCGCTCCAGACCAATGCATTTGAGCCACCACGAGAAAACACCCTCTCCATCTTTGACGGAAAGTCGTTAGGATCTATTGCTGTCACTCTACTTGGTATACAACGGCCGCAAGCTCCAGGATTAAACTGAGCATCAGTGCTCATAGCGCTGTAACAAAGTTTTGGCATCTTGAAATGCCAGCATGACCACCTCCCGCTGCTCGTTGCTCCGTAACTGAATCGTGCACTTGAACGGATACGGCGAAACCACGAATTCCTGCGGGAGTCGTCAGATCAGACCCACACCACCGCCACGGAACGCCGCTTGCAACGACTTGCCTGATCATAGAAGTGCAGCTCCCTCCCAATCGGCTGCTCGGTCTTTGGATCAACAGCAGATGAGAAGGAGAACGCCCAGATAAGCCGCATGGTCGCGAGCTGTATTGTGGCCTGCGCAACGGATTGGCCGGGACATATCCTCTGCGTCTGTCAACGAGAGGGGAAACGAATACGACAGGCGGAAACGCACCCGCCCAGCTCCGAACAAGAAATTGTCGCGGAAGTCAGTGTCCATCCCCGGGCGCGTTCCGTGCTCAGATTGCATGTAACGTTCGGGATTGAACGCCTCCGGGTCCTCGTAGATATCTGGATTGTGGAATATCGAATCTGGCTCGAGTGAGCACGCGTGATTAAGAAATCTACGAAGAAAGACCAACAAATATTCAGGACGACGGTCGTGTCCTTCGGGACGACGTAGTTCTTGTACTGTGGTAGCAAACCCATGAGGAGGGTATTCGTACAATTAAACAGATAAACCTGCGCGAATCTCCTCCGTTGTGAAGTGTGGGACGCCAGTCGGAAACGACGGTCGGATGCGGATGACTTCCTTGATGAGCGCCTCGACGAACGGCAGGTGCTTGAAGTCTTCCAGCTCCGGAAGCCGCGCAGTCCCAACAACGGCTTCGATTTCCCGCCGTGCGCGCTCCTGCCGCTCGGGGTAAACCGCAAGAATGAGGATGAGGGAGAGTAGGAATGCGGTGGTTGGATGGGAGCCGGCCTCCACAAGCGTAAAACCAGTGTACCTATTGTCTCACTCAATGTGTGCGGTGCGTGCGCTTGAACGAAAGACAGACTCACGAGAATGCATCGTATTCCTCTTGCGAGAGGTCCATCTTCGAGATTGAGCTCATGAAGGACTCGCCCTCGCCGCGATTGACTGGGGGCTCTTCGGCGGGTCTACAGTGCTCCAAGTGGAAGGCCGCCATTTCGGATTTACTGCGTCGACATACGGCGAGCCACGGGGCCAACCTTTCCGGCAAATATTTGAGAACGGGTACTAGGTCAATGGGCGGATAAACACCAGGAAGGGGTATGTGCAGAAAACGGTGGAGCATCTGGCTGTATGTTAGCAGGGACTTGTCATTACCGCAAGAAACGCACTTGATAAAACCCCTGCATCTTCGGCGAGGCGAAAGAAGGCACTCTTCGTCCGTAACTGGTAATCTTTCGCGCCAAGGTATCGATATTTTCGGTGAGGAGTGAGATCAAGTAATTACCATCGCGATAGAATGCGTGTACCGCCGGATAGAATCAGAGAAGTTCTACATCCTGCTTTCAGTTCGCGTCGAAAAGCCCAGACACGAAGACAAACCTCCGGGTGTGTCATCAGCTCATAAAGCAGCTGGGTGCTCTCCGCTGTGTGGAGAGGCACTTGGTGCAAGACGTTTGTAGAGGAGAAGAACCGCGCAATTGTCTTTCTCAGACTTCGCAAGACACCCGCTGTTGGGATGCTCTGTTAATCCTTCAGGCAATAAATTTGGCAGTGTATCCATACTGTCAGCGGCAAATAAGATGTGATATCCACCAGCCGCGAGCCCAGCCAAGTAATTCGGGGGGTCTCGAGTTCGCAGCCCAGGAATTCCTGTCAACCACCTGTTTGATGGCGGTCGGACTCGAGAGAACGACCATTGTACTAGACCCAATTTTGATCTGCGACGAATCAATGTCAGTCCGAGCTTGTGACGAAACTAAATGTGCATACCGAAAATATGTCGCCGTATGTCCTAGACCATTCCGTGAACCTGCACAACCAAGTTTTCGTGTCAGTAGTCACACCGGAGTCCCGCAAGTTATTTACTTTAAATGCATCTGTCCAATATTGGGCAGGAGATGGAAATTCCCCAAAAGCGGGAGTGTTCGTGGACCTTCGGGACGAGCGGGTCATTTCCTGCCGACAAGACAGCGCAGAATCCACAAAAAACCTGGTGGCAGCCCTCGCTCCCTTCTTCCAATACTGAGCAAGTATAGAGAACACCCGACGACGGCAGCCTGAAGAATCGAGATCATGAAAGTGAACGACACGGGGTGCACACTGGGAACAGTTCCATCTTATGAAGAGAAGCGAATCAAAAGTATTCTGGCCGCCGACCCATTGTCGTGCTTGCCACGAGATTGATAGTAGCCGGCACCTTGGTCTGAGAAGAGAGCGTCTTTAGGGGCGGCAGTTGCGTGATGGTGCGCGGTCTCAATCAAGAACTCAATCCTAGCGAAAGATCTGGGCAAGCATCGTCAATTATCAGTTGGCCACGCAGGGATTACCAGATATCGTCAGGGGTCGTGCAGTGCAAGAATGCGGATCTAATCCCACGACTAGATCGACCAGGATTTTGGGTCTTGACGCAAACGACTCGGATTACCTGTCGTCCCGCATAGCTAGTTTCACTGTACCCGAAACAGCCTGCAGGCGTTGTGAAAGGCGTCAGTCTGAATCAATCGTGGGACTCAGACCATGCAACTTCCTGCTTTGAGCCGAGAGGACTCCGAGAACCCTAGTAGACCCCAGCGTCAAAGGAAGGTTGAACGCCCAACTTGGAAAGAGGCAGCACTGCCAAACAACATGCACAGCTTTTATATTTTGCACCGTGACTCGACGCGACAACATATGAAGTTCTTGAACCTCGCGATAATAACACAAGTGGGACGCACTTTACTCGCGGATAATCCCAAGGCGACTTTTCTTCACAAAGAATCTTCTGAGCCCGACTATCGAAGAGAAAATACCTGCATTAGTAATGCCCCTCAGCGGTGGTTCCGACTCAGTCCCTCCCCCAATAAACCCCGAGCCCAGTGCCATTGCAGCCCACGCTAGGTCATATCCAGACAACATTTAGACAAGTAATAGATAAGTCCGGCTTAGCTCTCGCTATTACTTGCCCGACGGCCCAACACACGACAGAACTCTCACAGAGTGGGCGTTTGTTTCGAGCTCTCTCTCGCTATTACTTCTAGCTCTCTCGTTCCCTTCTTTCTCGGACTCGCGGATCAACAGGTTATCGTCAGGATCTCGATTTTATACAACTTATACAACATGTCAGTGCTTAACTATACTTATAATTTATGACTCTAGAACGTCCCTTCAAAGCCAAGAAAAAGGTTTTTAACCCCAAACCCAAGAAAATATCGTTCGTGAAAGTCGTGAAGTGTCTCCAAGTCGCAAAGACTTAGAAAGCACACGAGTTGGACCGCGACCGGTCGCCCATGCGCGGCTTGGGCTTCAAGTTCGCGACCCGGCTTTTGAGGCGGAGGTCCTTGCAGAAGTCCTGCAAGCGCTTTGTGGCCTTCTCCCGGTCTTCCTCGTCGACTTCCCCGTCTGAGGCCGCCACGGATACGTCGATGCGCGCGAGCTTCTCGTAGAACGCCGGTCCCTTTGCGACGCGGTGGCTGAGGAAGCGCTCAAGGGCGCCGCATGCATCCGCCACGTCGTCCGCGAAGCACTGCATGCTCAGCGCCTCGATAGGGCTGCCTTGCAGCGCGGCCATGGTGTCTGTGATCTCGTCCACGGGGAAGAAGGGAGAGATGTGCAGCTGGCGGAGGCGCGGGAGCGGAGTCGCGGTGGGCTTTGCGGTGTTGGGGGACAGGGCGGTGGCGAGGGAGAAGGAGGAGAGGGAGGGCCCGACGGCAGCCATGATGGCCTCGATGTGGAGGCGGTTGGACGCCTCGGGCTCGTGGGCGCAGGAGCCCAGGTCGAGCATCTCGAGCGGGCAGGACACCGGAGCGGTGGCCCAGCGGGGGTCGCCGAGATGGGTGTCGCGGATGGTGAGCTGGCGGAGCGACGGAATGGAGAGCAGGGATGGGAGGGCTAATTCCGAGCCCAGCACCGGGTGGTCGGGGATGTTCTCGTCGCCACGTACGAGGGGGACAAATGGGTACTTTCCGACTAATTCCGGCGCATGGAAAGTGCTACGGGAGATCCGATCGAGAGACAGGTAGCGCAGGTCGGGGACCGAGGCAGCAATGGAGACCACCAGACGCTCGCTCCTGGGATTTCAGGTGAGAGACTGATTATGATAAATGAAAAATATTTTCGCTCACAAAGGTAAGATTACTTCCTCGGCACAATTACGGATGGTAAGGTGACGGAGATTGGCCAGGAAGCCAAAGGACGAAATGACACTGCTGTCGAGGGAGCCGTTGAGTCTCAGAACGAGCTGGGCGAGACGGGGGGAAGCTAGTAGCAGCGAAATGAGCGCATCCGCGTGGACTCTGGCCTCCCCCTCGGTTCCCACATCTAGCATCTCGATATGCCGGCAATAGGCGCGTGGAACATTCTCGAGGAAACGCTCGAGATCGGAGTGGCTGTTGAGCTTAACGTCCTGTCGAAAAAACTCTAAGGTCCGGATCGACACTGCTTGACGAAAAAACCCACCCTGAACAAGACCGGGACACAGGCAGCGTATGTGCGCTGGTCGACTGCAGAGAAAGTTCGGGCATCGGCGACGTCGAGGTTGCCGACGACCTGCAGCTGCATCTCGGTGGGGAGGGTGTGCCATGAAGTAGACATGCTTTGGTCGGCACGATGGGATTTTGGGTGGATTGGAATTGGGTTGAACTGGGGAATCAACTGGGAATACATCGGGTATTTGAGGATTCTGGCATTGCAGTCCGCGAAGTCTGGAGGTTGCAAATCTGGGTGGATGGTCGGAGATCCCATCAATTTGATCACAAACGCCAATCGACGGCTGTGTTTTTCTCCGTCCTTGGACCTCGCGAGATATTTCCGATTGGGGTTGATTGGGGTTTTTGCGGAGTGTTGTACACACGGACCTCGGTCTTCCGGTCTGCACCTGTTCAACTGCTCTATTTTTTTTGGACCGCGGTTTCTGCTGTTCCCGTTCTCCTGCTGCTCCTGCGCTTGTTCTCAGAATATACTCTTTCCGTGGCGCACGGAGTGCTGTCGTCATCCCTCACGACCATCGCAAGCCACTCCACATGAATCGGCTATCATGTCTGAGAATATTGACAAGTCTTCACATGTGCCATCCTCCTCGGCCTCAACAACTTTGCACTTCCTGATACATATCCATTCATTTGTTTCTCCAGAGGGTCCAATTGCAGTCATCCTGACTGACTCTCAGCTAACTTTGCGCCGTCGTCCCGTCCGCCGACCTCGGCGGAGCGGAACACATTTTCCTTTGGGCTCGAGGGCCAGTAAATGCATGCAATGAACTCAAAAGGAGACCTATCTAGACAGCACCTCTCGGCTCGCCCCTCAGCCGTATTCGGCCGCCCGCAACGTTAACTTACAGTTTCACTTCATCCGACCCTGCCTTTTTCCCTTTTGAGCTGGGTCCGCCAAACGCGCATGATGTCCACCCTCCGCAATAAAACAAAATATCGCACCGCAACGACGAGATGCTGTCGCCCTGCGATCAGTTCGACGGTGGGTGCAGTCGAGTCTAATTCAATAGATGCTGTTGCGTTTTTGCTGTGGTTTTTTGTTTCTGTCTCTCTTTTGCCAAACCTGGCAAGGTGAGTCCAGTCAACACGATACTGTTTCCGTTTAATCTTTTCTCCTTGCAGCTGTGCGGCATCCATGAATAGCTGCTTGGCTCAGACCCCGATGATAAGCTGCTGCATCTGTCATTGCTGCACGGCAACGCCCATCCCACCAATGAGCACACCTCGGAGCGCGGTACTGTACGTAAGGTCCTATTTTTTGCTCTATACAATGTACATTCAACCCCGCTTGCCAGTCACCGCTGATCCATCAAGCATCGCGCACCGCAATTGGAGAAGCATGAGCTAACCTCACTAGTCCTAACTCAGTAATCTGCGCCAAGCCACGACAAGCGCGGAGGGCGGGATGGTCGCCGGCTGACAGTCCCCGGGAGTGAATCTCGTTGCACGTTTTATCTAAGCGCGCAGCAGCGGGATGCGTGAGAATTGGGACGGCTAGGGGCCGCCGCAGTTGCGCACTGGGCTGGATGCGGTGAGTATACACCTTGCACCATCCCACTGGCGGTGACGATGTCGTTCCTGTGTGCAAGCTTGTTTGCTTGCCGGCACCCAAGGACGTTCGGAGGTCCACACCTCGAGCCTGATCGAAATTTTTAACCACTTCAAGCTTCATTTACTGTCCGACGTCACCCTGATCACCGTACCCCATTGCTGGCGCGGGCTATGACGCAGGCTAGGCTAACCACTCGGGAATCGAGCATGTACATTGGACCGACGTCCGGAGTACTCGGTCTGCCCTTGCACCGTGATCAACGATAGACAACCTTCAAGCAGTGACGCTAGCGCAGGAACTGACTATGACGCAGCTCGGGTCACTGTAATGTGTCCTTTCGCCCGCGATATCGGAACGTCAGGCGCCCGTCGGTGGAGGCACCTCCTATCACCTTTGACTCTCAGCGACAGACGATATTCAGAACGAAAATACCGCGAACGAAAATACCGCACATCTTGGGGCGGGTTGATTGCCGATATAGCCTCTGGCCCAATGCTTTTTCTGGGGGCGCGGAGATAGGGATATCCCCCACTATGCTGGCTCGTCCGAATCAGCCTACCTGATCATGCAGCCCACCCTCCGATAACCCGGAACGTCGAAAGGCACCTTTGTGGAGTGATTGGGCGTCGCGAAGCTGATCTACGCGACATTCCACTTCGCCGACATCGGGTCAGGACTCAGGATTCAGGAGCAGGGCGTTGAAGGCAAATTGAAGATCCGGGTGACGTGGTTGACGAACGCAAAGCTGTAGCTCGCACAAGATGCAATTCTGTGAAAACGATAGACAGGATATCGACATCATGATCAACGCTGTGCGTCCCGCGCATCCCGAGAGCACGAATTCTCACAGATTTTGCGTTTAGTGGATACCGCAGAGTCTTCTGCAGTGCCTGTCTAACTTTCCTCACACCTAATTGACGTGGAATCCATCCTCTGGGGTGGGAGTGATTTGCACCGAAATTCTCGCACTTCGTACTGATGACCGCGGCCATCCGCTCTTGCTGCCATTCAATCGTCGGGACTTGGATATCGAGGAGCTGCATTGCGGAGGGATCCGCACTTCCCCAACTGAATCGACCTCTCAACCTCCCTGAAAGATCCCTCGGTCTCTGCGTACTTCACAGCAAGACAGATGTTACCGGCTGCAAACGAGATCAAGTCGTGCTACTTATTTGATGTCCTCTTTGCTCAATCTCTGTCAGTGTCGCTCTTGTTCTTCTCCGACACGGCGCAGAATTGGTCTCCAATGCCGTTTGGGCGTCAGATAATTTTGGTGTCGGAGTGCCGCTTCATGCGAGGATGTTCTGCGATTCCTCTTGATAGGTATCTGCCAGTGTTACAGTTTGCACATGAAAAGTCCGATTTGTAGATGAGTATCAGGTCGTAACCAATAGACTTTTTTCCATATTAGTGCGGAATTTTCTGCTGCAAGATCGCGATATCGATAGGCGTTCTAAGGAATCCTTCTGTCCATCTAATTTTCTTCGCGATCCGTCTTCTTGACTCTTCTTGACGTGATTACAACTGATTACAGCAGAATCGCTTTTGATTCTGAACCGAGAATAACTTTGTATCGACGCGTACCTAGGTGCCTCCGCGTACCTGAGCTCGCTTGCTCTGACCGTAGCATCTCCCACGTTTGGTGCTCATTTGCCGACTCCGAGTCGCTGCTATATCAGGTTCCGTGCAAGGTATCACCGCTGCAACCGTTCAGGCAAGGCTTGCTTTCATGCACAACCATCATTCAGGCTGAAAGATCTTCTGCAGCTTTTCACTTAACCATATCTTTCAGCGCTCATTACTTGGATTGCACATCTGGCAGCTGTGGTCCCAGCTGTGGTCCCTTTGCGGGGCAATCAAGCCAAAAAGAAGGAGTCGTGAGAGCACCGTGGCATGTGCCCCGGCATCCACTAATGCTCTATTCACAGTCCGCGGCCGCCTTGAAATAATTGAAACAGTCCTTAACTGCGTTCTCCGTCACCCCCGCGTCTCTTTGTTTTGCCGGGGCCCATTTCTTTGGTGCGAAAATCTGCGAGGATAGTCTCTACAACCCGCGAGCACGATGCCGACCAAGGTTCACCGGCGCGGCGACGAGAATCCGTTCGAGATGGTCCTCGCGCCTCCAGAGGGCGAAACGGATGAACAGCGCCAAGTCAGGCTCCTGCTCGAGAAGGAGGAAAAGGAAATCTCGGACTCAATCGACGAGCAGCTGAGCCGGGAGAAAGCCCTGGAAAAGAAAGGTCCCCGTCCCGTCAAGATTCTGTTGCTCGGTGCGTCTTTCCGGTCCCTATGCACGCCGCGCTCAATGAATGCGCTGCAGGCCAGAGCGAATCAGGTGTGCCTGCAACTAATGTGTATCATTTCCGCGGTGTGCTAATTGAGTCTGCAGGCAAATCCACAACCCTGAAAAGTGCGCTTGCGCTTTTCTATTTGTGAATTAAGTGCTAACGGCGCGGTGCATGCAGACTTTCAGCTAATGTACGATCCGAAGGTCCGTGTCGCGTATGCGCTCTCGTATGCACATACTGATGCCCGATCGCACGGACAGGCGTTTCGCATCGAACGCACATCTTGGCGTGCCATCGTCCAGCTCAACGTTGTGCGCTCAATCCACGTAATCCTCGACGTGATCACGCGCGCGCAAAATCGGCGGCCCACAACAGGCGAGAACGTCGTCCCTGACTCGCCTGTCGTTGATGACGACCTCGCGGCGCTCAAGATGCGCCTGTCGCCGCTCATCCGCGTTGAGGAGGTACTGATGCAGCGGCTCATCCCCATTGGGCCGGACAAGTCCGACGCCGCGCGCCTCGCACAGCTCACGAACATCCCGTACTCCGAACTCCCGCGGAACGTCAATCGCGAGGGTCGCGGTGCACAGCGCGAATCCGTGGAAGGACGTGTTCAAGCGCCTCGTAGGGTCCGACAATGAGAGCTTCGACAGCGAGAAGGCTATCGATTGGGAGGATCCCACCGATCCCGGCGTCGTGCTACATGCGCTTGCAGAGGACATGAAGGCGTTGTGGAATAACCGAACCGTCCAGGGGCTGCTGGAACGGCAGAATCTAAGGTTGCAGGAGGCGGCCGGCTTGTATGTCCCTGACCCGCATCCTCGTTTGGCTTGCTCATGGCTGTATTCCAGTTTCCTCGATTGCCTGGACGAAGTGACCTCGCTGAAGTACATGCCTTCCGACGGCACGTTTTACACAATCCCCATTACCTGAGCTCACTCAAGCACCAGACCATATCCTTCGGGCCCGCTTAAAGACCCTTGTCTGTGTCAACCGAAATTTTCTTTTCCGAGTCCCGCTAACATCCGTATTAGGGTGTATCCGAGCACCGTATCACGACTTCTCAAGGTGCGTTCCCTGCATCTGGACTCACCGGCCCCACCCAATACAAGTGTAGGAGGGATGACTGGCAGCATTAGCCGCGATTGGCGAATATATGATGGTGTGTACACATTGCAGCCGCATTCCTTTTCAGCTTTGCTCATCTCCGGCGCCCGTTTCAGTGGGAGGACACCGATCTTTGGTGAGTCATTATTGGCCTTGCATCGTCGATTGCATGCTCATCACGTTTTGCCCCAGCGAGGTAAGGGGTACCAGGTCACTTCTAGTTTGCCCGCTGGGCCCTGACTGATTGCGCGAACAGCGGCCTGGGCCCCGTACTTCGATGACATGCAAGTCCGGGCTGTCAACAAGCACATTTCGGTGTTAACCGAGTAAACAGGCATTCGATTATCTTCCTGTGCCCAATATCGGCGTTCGATCAAGTCCTCGCGGAAGAACCCCGCGTCAACCGTCTCGTGCGTCCCCGTCGCTGGGCCCTGATTGTGTACTCATCTGTTTTTCTTGGCAGGCCGACTCAGTCAACCTCTGGACGACGATCGTGTCGAACAAATTGCTCTCCAACACGAACATCATCTTGTTCCTGAACAAGATAGACATCATGAAGAGCAAACTGGTGCGTCTCCTCATCTTGGCCTTGCTTTTCCCTTCCGCCTTGGAGCGATCGATCCTGAGCGCTGGGCCCTGACCGGGATCGCAGGAATCCGGCATCAAGCTAGTGGATTACGTCAACTCGTACGCGAAGCGGCCGAACGACCTCGAAAATGCCTCCAACTGTGCGTACTTTAGCGTTTGCCTTTACCTTTCCGTCCCCATGCGGCTCACGCACTCTGCCAATGCCTAGACTTGCGAAAGAAATTCGGTGCGTCGGTCGCGCAAACCCGAGCGGATCGGTGCTAATTGACAAACAGCTGGCATCATGCGGGAAAACTCGCCCACCCCCCGGGTCTTCTACTGCCATATGACGACTGTCACGGTGCGCCGCATTCCTGTCCTGACAATTTTAATTGCTGCTCACGGCTTAATTCGCAGGACCGCAAGTCGACGCAAATTATCCTTGCCAACAGTGCGTTTCGGTTTTATACTTGGGTCTCGACTACTAATGCCTCGCTGTAGTCAAGGATATGCTCATGCACCAGTATTTGGAGGACGCCTCTCTCATCCCGTAGATTCCATGACTGACTGTATTACTTGGCTGGAGGGCTACTAACTGAATCTTGTACATATCTACCCTCAATTATATTGTATTTAGGCATACTGATATTCATGATCTTCACGACTACCCTCTCCGACTCGGAGCGCACTTTCCAAGCACTGTGCGACTGTCATCGCAACTTGCTCTCGAAAGCACTGGAGTCCCGACGGATGACCCATCATTGCGGTTCCGACTCATTGGCCACCATCGAAGCTCGCAGCTATCCTGATGGCTCTCCCTCTGCGAGTGCTTCAAAGAAACTGTCTTCGCGGTCCAACGTCAAGTCCGCTTCGGACGCATTATCCGGGGTCCAGCTTTGCAGCCGTCGCCCGCCCCACCATAGGCCGGGGCGGCCGGTGCCGTTGGGCGAGCGCTCCCACCGCACCTCCATCTTGCCGTCAAGCAGCCCGCGGACAAGTGCAGGGTTCCACACCGCCGACCCAATTTTGTTTTCGTTCGGCTCCTCATCAGAGTCACTCTCTTCATTCGCGGTCGCGGCCGCGTTGGGATCCGGGAGCGGAGGGATGTGGAGCAAGAAGAACGGCACGGGTGACGACTGCGCGCGGAGGATGGTGGCTTTTGTGAACGGCGATTCCGACACCAGGAGCGCGACGAGAGGGTACTGCGACGTGGACGCAGCGCCAAGCGCGGGGGAGGGATTCAAGAGGGATATGTACCGGTGCAGCACGCCCTCCATCTCGCGGACGTATTTTGGGCTCGCTTTTCGCTTTTCTGCTTTACATTGAGCAAGGACACGCAGTCGTCTGCGGCTCAGGCTGGGGTCGATTGGGGCATCTCCAGGACCGGAGGAGGGAGGAGGGAGCCACCACCACCCCATCAAGTCAATTCCTCCGTCCGATTTCCCGCCGACGTGGCGGAGAGACATGGAGAGGTGATCTTGGAGGATTTTCATGGATCGCTCTTCGAAGAAAGTCCCTCTGTAGGTAGTTGACAGAACGCCAGTGGGGGCGGCGGAAGAGATACTTCTTCGAATACAATTCGTTATCCTGGCTTGCATTAAGACGCGTTGAAACCGTGCAATTGCAGGAAAGGAATTTTGGGAGAAAGGAAAAACACGGTCACGAGGAATCACGACGCCCAAATGAAACCAAACATATACGTCGAAGGAATTTATTGTGGCTTGAAATGGCCTGTAATTTCAGCTAGAAACTCTTAACAAGGCAACTATATCGCGTCAACACGAGAGGGTGAAACTTGAAGAGATATAGAGACTTGGTTGAACCGTTAGTGGGTGAATGACAAATGTTGCCATCAGTCCATCAAAACTTCTCTCTGTTCCCTCCATAACCAAGCGCCAGCGTGTCCTCTCGATGTCGAATGTTTCGCTTCTTTTCCTTGAAAATCCGGTGGGGGAGAAAGACAAAGGGGCAAGCTTTTCCGCAGCAAGAAGCCAGTCTAATTCATTCAACTGACGAACTTCCTTTGCACAATTTGCGAAACCCAGATCAGAACGCCATTTTAACTGCGGAACTTTATCTTTTTTTAACAGAGTTCAATGAGAAGCGGTCGGAATGCCTCTACGGAGAACGTGACATCTGTTTAACTCGTTTTCAACCACGACTACCATACTTCTGCCTTCAAGCCTACTCCACGCGCAGAAATGAGTAGCGACAACAGCTTTGATACGTCGATAACAGTAGGCCATCCTGCACTCACAATGGCAGCTCACCAAGAAAAACCACCAGGTCTCCGAGTCTGAGCTCGAGTCCGAGGCCGAACTTTGGGACTCTGTTGAAACTTCGTCGTCACTTCCTTCTAGTCCGCTCTTCTCTTCAAGTGCTCCTTCAAGTTCAAACCATAGTGAGGTTTTTAACGCCCTTTCGAATCAAATTTGACGCGTCTTGCCCCAGATACGACGCGTCGTCCCCTGAAGCGTCAAGTTGAGAGTTTCGACGACTCTGCCATTGTTTCAAAGAAATCGAAAACAGCCACAAAAATCACCTTCACCACGTCCACTTCAAGACCGGAGGACCCGGATCCCTTTATCATTGTGATTTCATCGCGCTCACCTTGCTATAACGCGCCGCTCATTGTTTCCAGGCGGGCTTTCAGAATGCAACAGACGAAGCAGCTTTCAACGCAGTTGGCGGGCTTCCAACAGGTGTTATTTGGGAGATCAAGAGGCTTGTTAGCCTGAAACGACTCATCACTCTGGTGCTGGACGATGTCGACCAGCTTAGAGGCTCAAATGCAGACGCAGCCCCGAAGACCGTTGCCTTTATCATGAATGAAAAGGCGCGCGGCATAGATCTCGACAGTGCTTTCACCGCCGAGAGAAAGGCGCAAGTAAGTCGTCGATATGGTTTCCCGAACTTTCAGCTAACTTCCACTTACAGTCTCCGTGGGTAGAGCTCGATTTGGAAGAAGCCGCAATCAGCGTCAATCCGAACGCAGCTCTCGGTAACTGTGATGAATACTCGAAAGGATATGGCGGCAAGGTCTCTTTTACCGGGAGCATCGAAGAAGTTCCAGGCCCCGGGCACAAGTTGAAAGTGACTCTAGACAGATGTGTGCTGTCGTCCTCGTGCCGGCTAGGTCGGCGGTTCGCCTCGTCGAGCTTCTTACGACTAAAAGTGCCGTTAAATTTATTGCACTCGGCCGAGAACAATCTCAAGGACTTTTTCCGCAAACCGTTCGTGATTTTCGGCAACGTCTTCCGCTCTTTCTATGCCAAAGATGGTACCGTTTTCTTGTTCAAGACGAGAGAATACTACAGCCTTGGCGCAATTCACGACTCCGACTCCACCCACGGGCTTTCATTGTTTGAATTCCTGGATCAGTTCAACCCCCTTGAACTCAATGCCAACCAGGCTTGCGACATTCGCTATCTGCGCCATTCCGAGCTAACAATGTTGTAGGCGCTCTGTAAATGGGCTTCCCGCTTTGCCCTCGGGCTCTCGAATTCCGTGCCCGGTCCTATTCTAGATCCCGCGAATGTAGACGAAATCGACGACCTCAGTGAGCAGTTCTGTCCTGTTGGCATTCCTTGGTTGATCTTTCATCAGTTTCGGAAGCCAACAGCAACATGACGGATGGTTGCGGAATCTCGAATCTCGCCTTCAACCTCAAGTTGAGATTCGACTTCAAGCTTGAAACCATGCCCTGCGCCGTGCAAGTTCGCCACGGCGGGAGGAAGGTTGAAATTATTTCCGCGTCGGGCGATCTCATTTCTTATTCGTCCTCCAGGGGATGCTACTTCTGTGGCCAGATTCAACCCAGTGTGCAACCCCGAAGGTTGCGTTCCGGAACCCCTCCCAGGTCAAAATCGCATACAGCGACGAGGCGAAGGCGCACCCCGCCAACGCCACAGTTGACATCTTGCGGTTTTCCCGCACGAAGTGCCCCGCGCGCGTGTCGCCGGAGGTGATCGTCAACCTCGAGCACAACGGCGTGCCAGCGGAAGTCTTTATCCGCATGCAGGATGCCTATATCGCTCAGAGCGTCGACGACCTTATTTCCTGGGCGAAGGAGCCCGGACGCGATACGCCGGAAGCCATGATGCAGTTGTGGACCGCAGTGGAGAAATCTGAGGGTGTTTGCTTTGCCCGGCGTGTAAGAGAAGCTGCGGGAGAGGCTCGCTTCCGGGGTTTCGGAGAACAGTTCAACGACGCCGCACAGGAAGATGAAGACGAAGAACCGGAACTCTTCGACACCGCTATTCACAAGAGGTCAACTGCGTGGTGGCCAGGTTAGTCCAATTACATTTACACGACCGGCCGCGCTCATCTGTGATTAGACTATATTTCTGGCTGTCCGTCTTCATTGGCGGAGGTGCGTGTATCATCTGTTAACATCATCCTCGTCTGCCGTTGAACTTGATTCAAACAGACCTGTATGGCGCTCCTCGATTCCGGTTTCATGCCCCAATCTCTGCCAGTTCTTCGGGATAAGCTCAAGCAGATTGTGCTCACCAAAATCAAATATCGAACCAACCACTTCAAGTACGACGTGGTGCGAAGTGCTAGCGCCTTTGTCGTCCCGGGTAATGATGTTCATTCAGCTGTCTCGTAAAACTCAACTTTCCAACAGATTGCTGGGATGTTCTAGAAGAGAACGAGATCCACTTTAAGAGCTCACGGCGGCAATTTTTGAACTTTGATGGTTTGGAGACCGACACGGTGCTGGGGGAAGTTCTGGTGAGTTGACAATCGACCGTTTATTGATTCTAGTTATTGATATGGAATGCAGATGACAAGAAACCCATGCAAGGTAACATTTTAACGTTCTAAGTCATAATCGAATTCATTTTCAAACCTCTTCAAAGGTGCCGACGGATGTTCGAAAGGTATTTTTCTTCACTTTTGGGAGGATCGTTTTCTCAACAGTCTATACGCAGCTAAGAGCGGTGAAGCACAATGTATTGCATGACTTGGTCGATGTCATTGTTTGCTCTGTGAAAGGCCAACGTCGTCTACTCGATTTTCTCGCCGGCGGTGAGTGCGACGTCGTCAATATCGCCTGTGCATTTTTGAACATTGCAACAGGCGACTATGATGGCGACACCGCCATTGTGATTTGGGACCAGGCGATTGTCGACTCGTTCACCAACGCCTCCGAGAAATATTCGGTCGAGCCAAAAGGAGTTGATTGCTGCTTCACGCGGGATGAAACGACCGTGGCCAAATTTAATGCCGACTATGCAGGGGAGCCCCCAGACATAAAAGCGGCGGGGCTTCAACGTTACCTTCTTGGATCGCTCCGCGACCCGTCCGCAGTAGGCCAATATTCGGGCTATCACGACAACGCGATCCTCACCAGAGGATATGATAATCCCAGAACCGTGAAACTGGCCTATCAGTGAGCACACGATCGGCTCGAATTGGCATGCGGCTGATGTTCAAGTTAGGTTTTGCAAAATACTGGACTCCGCGAAGACGGGGTACAACCTCAAACCCGAGTCGCGCATTGCCGACGGGAGACAATACGGGCATGTTCGCGGGCCGGCGTGGAAGAACCGCCAGAAGGAAGCAACTGGCTCGGCGTTGAACACGCCGTGCCTTGAACGAAAGGTTGACCCCGAGAACCCGATGCTCGCGCGTCCATTCATCATGGACGTCCTGAATATTGCGGCAGCTTCCCAAAAAAACAGGTGGCTCGCTGACGTGGAGGCACTTTTTCGCTCGTTCGAGGAACGCGAGGTGATCCTGGACCCCGACTTGGCGAAGCCTTGGCACGATTTCGAGGCCTTCGCCAACGAGAAATTCCAGGAAGGCGATAAACGGCCTAGAGACGACTTGGTCATCATCGGCAAACACGTCGAAGAAATGTATCGGCGTCACGCCAAAGATTTGAAGGAAAACGGAAAGTCCGAAACCTTTACCGATCGTGCGATTGAAGTTCGGCAAGATAAACTTCGTGCGCTGTCGCACGACTTTGCTGCTGCGCCGAGACCGGACCAATTAGCCACAATTTTCGATTCTGCGGCAATTGCTCGTCTACGCGCGTCGCTCGCCTATATCTTCGACCACCACGAAAATGAGTATCGCAAAGGCATCAACCTGGCGTGGTCCCGGTTTCCTTGGAACGTGGCTCTCGGAGGTGTTTATATTGTGCTTTTATGCGAACCATCGAACTGACCACTGCACAGACCTGTGCAAAATCAAGGCGGATGCGCTCGGTCCCAACAGGGCCGTGACCATCAAGTTCTATGAGCACTTCAGGCTTGGAGGAGACCGGCGCTGATCATGCATCTATAATGTATTCTGGTGTAGTGTATCTTGTAGTTAGTCTCTCTTAGACAGACGCTCAGCCTACAGCAAAAAAAAAAGCTCGTACCGCGTGTTGTAGCGTATCCTTGTAGTACTTAACCCCCACCAATCTCGTTCCCGAACGTTGCCTTGTAAATTCGGCGCCCGCACTCTACCCCGCAAATGCGAAGTCCTGGCGACGCGTCAGGTGGCAAACCTTCCAATTTGGGACGACTCGAACGACCGCTCTCGGAGAGCGGTCGTTTGGCATCACGATAGACCTCTAACATTGTAACAACTGCCATCAAACAAGCCTTGGTTATTGATTTTTCTGCGCGTCAACAAGCGCGTTTGAAGAGGAAGCCGATTCATTCAAAGCGAAATTACCAAAACCCATCGCAAGAGCTCTCGATGTTTTCGTCAAAAGCTACCTCAGTCCAGCTTAAAGTCGCACGCAATCGCTGGGTGCCTCTTGCGCACATGCAATGTCTCCGTCAGGCAGTGCCTCCATTTCCTTCTCCGTCAGCCTTTTGTTCACCCGCCTTTTCGTTTTGCCTTCCGCTTTCGATTTCAACCTTCAACGCAAAGCCAGGCCCATCTCGAGGCTCCTTGACGGATCTTTTGTTATAACTTATTTCTCAGTGATTCAACCAAAAAAAAAAACATGGTCTACGTTCGTTCGCGCGAATTCTGCTACTGCCTTCCTGTGAGGTTTGGCGTGTTCGTGAGTCGCTTTCTGTGTCGCGGTCGCGTCCGTTCCGAATAGGTCCAAAGGTCATGAGTCTCGGGGCACTGATCTTAGGAGGACTGCTTGCAGTCGGTTCTATCTTAGAGCTCACGAGTGCGCTTCCGTCCTTTATCTTCGCGATAAATTCTAACTACACACAGATGAGAACCCGCTCTTTGAGAACCATAAAGGTGTAGTAATTATCTACGCATTCGCGTGTATGTTCCCTCTTTCCTCCTCCTCCTTTTTACCTGCTAACTCCGCCTTTTTCTTTTTGAAAAAAGTCTCAATCCTGGCTCTGGTGAGCGGATTCGGCTTCATCGGCGCCATAAGCAAGCAGACCGGATTCGTCTTCCTCTTCCGTAACCTCCTGGCCTTCCACCTCAATTTCAGCTTCTTCACGGGAATTTACACAATCTACACATTATTTAAGCGCATCCCCGACGCGGCACTCGCGAACTGCATCAACAGGTCCAGCGACCAGACTATAATCGACGGGTGTCATGACGGGCTCAAAATCCTCAAGATCTTGGTGGTGGTTGCCTACTTTGTGACCTGGCTCATGGAGCTTTGTGCGTCTCTTTCCTTGTCTATTCTCCACATTCAATTACACCTCGCTGATTTTTTTCCTTCTCCAGGGGGCGTCTTTATCGGCACCAGCTACATCCAGCAGCTCAGGGAGGAGGAGGCCGCTGAAATGAAGCCCCCCATTGTCGCTATCCCTAACACCCCGATGCATTTCTAAGAACTCTGTGGGACGGCGTGAAGCAAACGGAAAGTGCAACATGCTTGTATTTTAATATCATCGTATGCGTCAGATTCCAGCTTTGGTGCGAATAAATGCTCCATCTTGGCAGATGAACCCAACGTCATTCGTGACCTGGATTGATTTCAGCTTTTTTTCAGCGAATATTTATCGCAAACAACCCACATCCACAGTGCTACACATCACCTCCACCTCGCCACCGCTCTCTGTGTGAGCAATAATATTCTTCGTCCTCACATTCGTAGCTGTGCCACGCTAGCGTAAAAATCCAGACAGAAATCAGAGAGTTCCAGACTTCACCTGTACCGGGATATAAATCCAATATGACGACCTCTCTTCCCGTCGCATTCGCAACAAAAAACCAGCAAGGATCAGAAATGCAAGATCCTTCTTTGGGGCCGATGTCTCTTATGGTGCCAGAGAAGTTTTCGAATAAGAAATCTTCGATGTGGGTAGCATTGTTGGGGTCAGGGTTTGCGGGTATGACTGGTCGAGTCCCAGTCTATAAAAAGGGTGATTTAATGAACGAATTGGAGTCGATGTCACGGCCGTACCTCTTGGTCAAAATAACTAGAGAAATTCCAGCAGGTGAACAGAATCGAAGATGAATCAATATGCGTACTTTGAGTGACATATATGGGGAAAACAGTGTCCACAAATCGAATATTTCTGTAAGTCACACTTGCAGATCGATCAGGGACTGATTCGACCTCGGAAGTTGGTAGTTTAGCTTACTTGCGAGTTAATCCAGGTCCACCTGTCCAGCTCTTAAACCTGGCGCCGTAGAGGCCTGATTTCTATGTGAAGCTCAATGGATGTAACATCGGTAGGTAAGTCGGGAAACTAGCCAGCAGAACATTTTCAAATCTACCAGATGTTCGTCAGCGCAGGTTCCGTTCTGTGATCTGTGACATACAAGAAGTTCTCTCCCGATGCAAAGGTGTTGTTGGAACTCGAACCAATGGTGGTAGAGAGCCCATGCGAGCCTTCGCAGTAAGCGTCGCTGTTGATCCGGTGCCAGTGGTGAGCAGCACATAGATATCAAGGCAAGACAATCACCGACCGAAATGTGATGTTCACGGCTCCATTAGTGATTGTGATGCAATCGTCTCCGTTGACAACGTAGTTATTTTCGAAGAGCTGATTTGTTCCTTGAGCACCAAAACCTGGAGAAGGGAATCAGTCTGAGCTGTAGTGGGAAGGGAACAAATAATTATACCATCGCTGTGGAGGTATGCATCAAATCACTGGGCAATGGTAAGGGGAATAAGAAGGAAGACGACTTGCGTATTGAATGGAAAAGACTGGAATGTGATAAATCTTCAAATTAATAAGTGAGTCCTCCACATACATCGGTATCCGACTTCGCGAGGATTGTATTTCCAAAGACATGCACATTAGAGGATCCAGTAGTCTCATAGTTCCACCCAACCGGCTGTGCTCGCAGTCAGAATAAAGGCTGAAATTCATTCAACTGAGGTTATAGACCTTATAAATTTTCATATCTCGGATGGTTCCTCCGGTGATATTGTGAAACCATATCCCGTGAGGGCGATGGGTTTGCTCCATTGCATCCCACCACTTGATGAAGTGTAGATGATTGGATGGTGCAGAAAGTGAGAAATAAACAACATACCGCTTGTCCATGCCCATCAATCCAACCCCACTCGCGATCAGTGGTTCCTCTGAGAGTGACGTTGGTTCCCCCAGTAAAAGTCATCCTAAAAGAATATCAACAAGATGGTAGTCATGGAATGGGTGACTTACATTGCTCCAGGATATCCCTATAAGCATCAAAACTCACTCAGTCCCGGCGCTCCACCACAGTTCTCATCCATACCTTCGCAGTAACGACAGCTATTGTCCAAAATCAAAACTCCCTAATCTTAGAACATACCAGTGCAACCCACCTTGCAAAGCCGGAATATCCTCCAAATAGCTCATATTTCCTTCAATCCTAATCTCAACATTTTGCAAGACCGGAAGTCGTATGGCGGAGAAGAAGTTATAGGTGATGCCTTTCTTGAAAATGATTGTCGAATTAACTGCCAAATCCCGTGTTGTCCCATTCGAAGACACAAACGCCGCCGTCAGAGTTGGCATATCATCTCCTCCAGACGAATTATGGGGCACGACAAAAGTGGTCCATCCAAATACTTGATGAACACTCAGTAGGGTGAAAGCAAGGAAGGAGATGGGAGTCAACATCTTTTCAAGATGTGACGACTCCCTACCTAGAGGCTTTTAAATCTCCATTGATTCCATTCCAGATGTCTTGCTCGCTTCTAGTTGGGTGTCATGGTCGAGGTTAAAAATCGAACATGACCCATGTGATCATGTTCATGACGGACCGGTTCGGACCGGTCTCTTCTCCTCCCCATTCTTCAGTGCTTCATTGCTGGTCGGCCGTCTTTTCCAATCCCTTCACATGTCAGAGTTAAATTTTGAACTTGGTTGAGCTGAGCTGTGATTCACTGCTACTGTATTCCGGAGAATCAGCGGACATTCCTGAGTGTATTGGACATAGAAGTGATGGATGGTGATTGGGGGAGCCAACGACCCCCAACGTACGTTCTGATGTCGGCCGGTACACTCGGCTCTGGAATGCCGCCGATTGGGCCGGCATTGAGGGATCACGAAGCTGTCGTCAAATACGAGCTTAAAAAGCTTCAGACAGACAGGCTTAATTTTATGAAGAGAATGAAACGATTCTTGCTTCAGACCTTATCGCAATCGGCGAACTTGGAGCCGGATCAAGCCGCTCTCTGAGTCGCTTGCCTATTTTGGACGAGAGCGTTTGTTTGGCAGCAACTCGGATTTTCAAACAGTAGCGGCAAGAGAGCAAAATTGTTCCTTACACCGCAATTTGTCCAACACCTGGCGGGCAGGTGCAGTTGAAATGTGTGCGACATGGCATGAGAGGCTGTCAGCCAGCTGAAAACGAGCTGAACTAAGGTTAGATGACACCATGGAGCCAGATCAGTCTGGCCACCAGCTGCCGGGCATTTCTGGAGGCCTGCCGGGGCAGAGTACTGCGAAAAATACATGGGATTCTTTGCGAGGCACAAATCGTACATCAAGTAAATAAGGATGACGAACGAATCGAAACGATCACATATGACCCACCTCAGGGACCGCCGGTTCTCTTACGTAATACCCCTCTTAGGCCATTTAGTTTGTATGACAGCAAATGGCCTAAGAGGCCCGCTTCCGCCGCGGAGGCGGGGCGCTTCTATGATGTCACCTGCCTTTTCCGGCGCTTGTCGGTGCTTTAGGAGCCTCTCCTTACCTCCGCCCGCTCCCTCACCGGCTGCTGCCATTGAATTTCCGCTTCTGTTGTGCACCCTATATTCTTGTGTTGATGCTGTGCCTTGCTGCAACTGTCTTCCGCTTGAACTGGCCGACCGAAGCTGATGTCAGCACCTCCGGAAATTTTCCACCGGCCCCTGTACGCTATATTCCGTACTTGTACGAGACGGCAAGTATGTCGCCGGTATCCAGATTAGGTACAGAATCCCACCACAGCCTGCATTCAACCTATATATCGTGGTTTGTGAGTGTCTCGGTGCCTCCGATACTTGTTAATATACCTCTGTTGCCGTGAATACTGTCTTGCTGGTATGTTACCTTGATACCCTGCCTTTGCACTGGGTTTCAAAACTTGCCACACTCTCTGGGCCACCCTCCTACGGTTGCAAGATGCGAAGCAGGGGCCTCCGAGAAAATCTGGCCTGCCTCTTTCTCGGTGTATCCTGACTTCCTCCGCATGGTGAGCATGTTTATTTGGCATATGATCTACTTGAAACCGTTAAGCACGATCCCCTCTGCCTTTACTTACACTGGTATCAGAGGAGAAGCAGGTGCCTCCGATAGACACTAGATCTGCCTCTTCCCCAGCATGTATTCGAGCATCTACGGCACATTAAGCATGCATCTTTCACTTGAAGTCAACTCAAACCTGTTCCCTCCTCCCTTATTGCTCTGCCAAATAGGCAATCAGTGCCTCCTACAGACCACTACCTATATTCAACAATAAATTTACTGACCTTACAGCGTGCTCTGACTATATTCTGATCTCTCACCGGCCCAAAACTCAACCTATCTGTATCTCCGGCTCAGCACCTTCTGCTTGAATGATACAGGTGCCTCCTCCTTCCCCCTCCACTTTCTTTGTTCAATTAGACACTACCTATGAAGGTTATGCACCTGGTAATCATAATAAGCTCTGCCTCCAAGCTCGAGTCAAAGCCGCACCTCTGTCTTTCCCAACCGGGTGAAGGAGGCTCCGAGTTTCAGACTCCATTACTTATGCAGCCTCCAATTAGGCAAAAAATATGACTTCCCACAGGAAGGGAAGCCATTGAGTGAACATCAAGCAAGACCACCTTGTTTTCGGTCATCTTTGTGCCGCACTCAGTTGGATCTCACACGGCCCGGAGGCGGGCCGCGATTGATGAGCCAATCAGAGGCTGTATAAAACTCCCCCCATGAAGAATTGTATGCTACGTGCCCAACACTGGTCAGAATAGCGAGTTTAGGGTATCAAATTGATACAATACATTGCCCCCACTATGACCAAAGGAAAATATCTTGAATTTTCAGAAGATTACCATTGTGTGCAAAAATGCGCACCGAGTTGAACTAAGTTGCACACTTGGATCCGGTTCAGATCCTTTGAATGTCAAGTTCAAGATCTGGTAAAAAATAAGGGAGCCTCTGGACTCTTCTTGTCAACTCTAAATTCGATTCTGACACCTTTCTGACTTGTTTCTGATGACTATTACCGAGAAACGATGGAATGTTTGTAAACCCGAGATTTATACAGATGCTGATTGGTTGATCAATTGCGGTCCGCCTCCGGGCCGTGTGATTCCAGTTGAGTGCGGCACAAAGATGTCCGAAAACAAGGTGGTTTTGGGTTTGATTTCACTCAATGACTTCTCTTCCATTAGTAAGTCACATTTTTTGTCTTCTTGGAAGCTGTATAGCTATTGTCATGATAAACTCGGAGCCTCCTTCATCGTGCCGGTGCTTAGGTCAGCGAGACAGAGGTGCGGATTTGAATCAGAGGCAGATCCACTGATAATTACAAGGTGCATAAATTTCGTAGGTAGTGTCTAGGAGGGTGGAAAACAGCTGGATTAGTAAAGGATAGACCAGCAGGTGCTGAGAGCTGGAGGCACAGACAGGTTGAGTTTCCAGTTGGAGAGAGGCCAAAATATGCTCAGAGCGCAATGTAAGACTAATAGATTCATAAAATATAGGTAGTGGAATATCGGAGGCACCAATCAACATCCGAGGCCATAAAGGCGGAGGTGGTTCATGCCGAACATTTGGAGTTGCCCCCAACTAGAAGATATATGCTCGTCATGCGTGGAAGTTGGACATGTGTGGAAAAAGAGGCAAATTTAGAGTAAATCGGAGGCACCTAACTCTCCTCTGATCCCATTATAAAGGCGGAGGGGATCGTGCAAACGGTCTTGAAAAGACCGTACTCCCAATATACATGCTTATCATGCTGAGGGAAGTCAGAATGTACCGAGAAAGAGGCATGCCGGATTTAGGTCAGAGGCACTTGCCTCACATCTGGCACCGTAGAACGAAGGCCCAGGGGGTGTGGTGGGTTTGGAAATCAGTATAAAGTCATGGTACCAAAGTGATGTTCTGCAGAACAGGAGAATTCATTGGCAATAGAGCGAGATTCTTAAGAATTGGGGGCACCAATATCCCTATAAAAACACCATATATAGGCAGAGGTAGGCTGTGGTGGGAGTTTTTACCCAACCTGAATACCGGCGACATACTCACCTTATCGTATAAGTCTGGAATGCGGTGCACAGGGCAGGTAGAACATTTCTGGAGGCGCCGACATCAGTTTTGATTGGCGAGTTCGAACGGAGAGCAGGTGCGGGAAGGCTCAGAAACCCAAAGTCATGCAGTAGAGGGCGGAAGTTCAGTTGGAGGTCAGTGAGGGAGAGGGCAGAGGTAAGGAGAGGCTCCTAGAGCACCGACAAGCGGCTCGTGCCACCGGAAAAGGCAGGTGACATCATAGAAGCGCCCCGCCTCCGCGGCGGAAGTGGGCCTGTTAGGCCATTTGCTGTCATACAAACTAAATGGCCTAAGAGGGGTATTACGTAAGAGAACCGGCGGTCCCTGAGGTGATATGACCACGCGGCGGGGCACAGGAGTGCAAAGCAAGGAATGAAGGAGCAGGTTTTGTGCGATGCAAATCTCGAGGGATGAGATTCAATTGAATGCTGGAGGGTAATTGAGAATAAACAACACAAGCCTTGACAGATTGAATTAAGCACTTGAGGGCAACGGCGACACAAACTTGAGGGATTGAATTGAGTGGTTGACTTGAGCATGATGGAGGAACTCGAGAAGAACAGTATTGAAGCCAAGTTTGAAGGGAAAAGTATTTGCGTTTGGAAACGGCTTGAAGGTAAAAAAGCTTGCAGAACGACGACGAAAGCTTGGACCTTGATGTGTCGCGCCTTCCAAATACAGCAGTTTGAAGGGAGAGAAGAGAGACTTGACGACTGAGATTGGAGGTAGATGGTGATGGTTTGAGAATGTGATCCATCTGAGATTAGAACCAAGCTGAACATTTGGCCGGTCCGAGAAGACAAACACAGTGCCGATTCTTCGTATCTTGGAGGGCCATCATACATAAGCACTTGAGCTTCGCGCTAAGTTGACGCCAGCAACCTGGCGAGCACGGCGACGGAAACCGTCGGGAATACATGCTGACGTAGTGTAGGATTCGCCCTTGAGCTTCTCGCAGCCAGCGGCTCAGCGGTGTGTCGAAAGAGGACGCGAGGGAACATATGCATCTTTGCCACTGGTCATCCCCATTTGCAGGGCATGTATGAAGGAAACACCAGGCTTGACTCTTCAGGCCTTCAGGTGAGAGATTGAGGAAGAACCAAGAAGGAAAGATGTTCGGAAGTGGAAGGAAAGAAAGCCGAAGTCGCGACCGACATCTTCTCTCAACGTCGAGCACATAAGTGCATAAGCAAGAGAAGCCCCAGTTCTGGGACTGGAAGAAGTCGCCCACAAAGCGAGCGCAAACCGACCCCGCCAAATCTACCGCCGCTTGCTGCTACTTGCGGGACAGGAAACGGGTAAGGTTCGGTTAGTATGGTCCCGAGGGGCGGTAAATGTACCGTCCTAAATACCATGCAACGGCGGAGCTTATTTAGGCTGGGGTCCGCCGGCCAGCAGTCTGGCAGGTCAAGAGGAGAGAACCGTGCCCCCAAGAGGCACGGGGATCGAATCTTGACCAACCCCTCCCGGCAGTCGAGATTCTCGTTTAGCAGAACGAGGAAGGACGCTGCCAAAAAAATTATAGTAAATCCAAACTCCCAAAATTCAAACACTAACGGTCTTTTTTTCACAGGCATGGCGAACAATAGGATGAGCGCAGGAGACGGTGGTCACACAGGCCCCTGCGACCATACGTTCGATGACGGCGCCCATTCGGGTGGGGAACAAGCGGTGGGAAGTTCGGAGGAGATTCCTACTTGCGATGAACCGTCAGCGGGGAGCATGCCTGGGATACCCAATGATGAACCGACCACCACAACCCCTGCAAGGGGTGGCATCTTCGATGCAGGGGAGCTGCACGCTCCCCACGGGCCAGTGCAACTAGGCCCGGTCCGTTTGGACGAAACCGCTGCAAGCGGATTCCGCACTGCAAGTGCGAGGACCGATCCCACGGGGAGAGGTGTGTCTGGCGAGACCAGTCTGAGTGCTGCAAGCACCCCGCATGCGTACAACACAAGCAGCGCACACCGGAATGGTGGGGCCATGCTTTCCCCAGTCAGGAGACCCCAAGCAGTAGGCAGTGTGCTGCGCCAGGGCCAGGGCTCGGCGCCGGAGGAGGAAGACCTCCCCACGTTCATGCTAATGGACGCTCAGGACGAGAGTTGGAGGAACGCACCTCTACCACCTCCCCCCCCGCGGACAACGGGATCTAACGCCACGGGAACAGAACAGGCGCAGACGGCAGTAAACAACACCGCAATACCCCGGCAGAGAGGGAAGAAGACGACAAAGGCCTCAATCAAACTTGCGGCACTGAATATTCGCGGGAACGGCAACGTGAATATTAACCACAACGAAAACAAATGGTGGAGACTAAACCAGATAATGAGCCACGAAAGAATAGGAATCCTCATAGTGGGGGAGGCACACCTAGACGAGGAACGACTTGAAAGCATAAATAGTGTATACAAGAGACAACTGCTAGTGCACTTCTCTCGGGACCCGAACACCCCAAACGCGAATGGTGTTGCGATAGTTATCAGCAAAGGACAGCTGAAAACCGATGGAATTATAACTCGGGAAATAATACCTGGGCGTGCAATGATCCTCGAGACAACACAACATGATGGGACCGCGCTGTCCATCCTAGGTGTGTATGCACCTAATGCGCCAGGAGAGAACGCGGCCTTCTGGACGGCGATACAACAGTGGTTTGAATCCCACCCGAGAATAAGTAAACCAGACGTATTGGGCGGCGACACAAACTTTGTGGAGGATTCCCTCGACCGACTACCTGCACACGAAGACTCGGATAGCGCCGTCTCTGCTTTTGACAGCCTTAAAGAATATCTCGGCCTCACGGACGGCTGGAGAGACACTTACCCGACGACCAAGGCGTATACGTACCACCAGGTACACACGGGCTCCCAATCCCGGATCGACCGCATATACATAAAACGCGGCCTAATGGAACAGGCATATGAGTGGGAAATAGAATCCGTAGGACTCAAAACTGACCACAGAATGGTTACGGTGAAACTAACCACCGAGAAGGCACCAACGTTGGGACACGGGAGATGGGTATGCCCACTATATATAATACAACACCCGGCCTTCAAGAAATCCGTCCATGAGAAGGGACTAATACTGTTGCAAAGACTCGAGGCGGTTGCTGTCTGGGGAGTCCGCGACGAAGAATATAACGCACAAACCATCTGGAAAACCTGGAAAGACGAAGAGTACGATGAGGCACGCCGCCTAGCTAAGATTGTTGTGCCTAAAATGAACAAGGAAATCGCTGAAACGGAGGCACAGCTGAAAACGATTCTGGAGGACCCCGCGCTATCAGAGGAAGAGATCAAATTATCCGGGGCAGTACTCACAGAGAAACTGGCTGCTCTACACAGGAAAAGGTTCAGGGAAGCCAGAATGACAGCACAAGTACGCAACAGACTCGAAGGCGAAGTCATCGGGAGGTACTGGTCAATGATAAACAGACCCAAGAAACCAAGAGATATAATACACCGCCTGCTAAAAAACACGGCCAACCTAGAACCAGCGCAGTACACGTACGAGACCAACTCCAAGAAGATGGCGACGCTAGCGAGGAATTACCACAATAAAATTCAGAAAGACCGGAGGGAGACTGCACCCGACATCCGGGACCACGCGATAGAAGTGGTACTCGCAAGAACGGCTCGCCGAGTCACCGCATCCCAGAAACAGACTCTTAGCAGGAGACTGACACGCAGTGATATCAAACAAGCACTTAAACTATCAGCTAATAACAAAGCACCTGGCCTCAACGGGTTCACGTACGAATTCTGGAAGACTCTGGATGCAAGATATGAGACCGCAATGGCACTGGAAAAACCCGGTTTCGACATTCTAAGAGCGCTACAGCTAGTGTACAATGACATTGAAGTCCACGGGATGGTACGAGATACTGCCTTCTCCGAAAGCTGGATGTGCCCCCTATACAAAAAGAATGACAAAGCGGACATTGCGAACTATCGGCCCATATCGCTACTTAACACAGACTATAAAATATTCACAAAGGCTCTCACCGTGAAACTGGCGGAAATTGCGCCGGACCTGATACACCCAAACCAGGCGGGATTTGTGCCCGGACGCCATATCTACGACCAGATTTGGCTCACAAACGAATTATCGAACTGGCCGAGGCTACGGAAACTGACGGCCTGATTGTGGCATTAGATCAAGAGAAGGCCTATGATAAAATTGAGCACGACTATCTATGGAAAGCACTTAAAAGTTATGACATACCGGACGAGTTCATTAACACGGTCAAAGCTCTCTACAGCGACGCCTTCACATATGTAATGGTGAATGGTGAGAAGAGCCAACACCCCTTCCGGGTTTCACGAGGAGTACGGCAGGGAGACCCCCTGTCCTGCCTGCTATTTGACCTCGCCATCGAACCATTGGCGGAATCCCTGCGCAAATCAAACCTCAGCGGGATTAAAATCAAAGGCAAAGACGAACCCTTAATCGCAACACTGTTTGCGGATGACACCATGGTATATTTGGATTCCAGTGACGATTTCGGTACACTGACAAATGTGCTCGACGAATGGTGCACAGCATCAGGAGCTAGATTTAATATTGGGAAGACAGAAATGATTCCAATAGGTTCAATCACTCACCGCGACAGAGTCCGAGCGAACCGATTCGTCAACGGGATCAATGGCACTGCCATACCCGAGCATATAAAAATTGCAGCGGAAAAAGAGCCGATACGAACCCTAGGAGCGTGGGTTGGCAACGGGGTAGACCAGGTCGGAACTTGGGCGCGTACAATTGAGAAAATAGATGCCTCCCTTGAACAATGGGAACAAGGGAGTCCGACAATGGAGGGCCGACGGCTCATCATCCTTATGGTGGTAGGCGGTATGACTCAGTATATGGCCAAAGTCCAAGGGATGCCGAAAGAGGTTGAGACCCGATTGGAAAAGAGAATTCGGAAATTCCTGTGGGCAGAGAAGACCAGTGTCACCGTAAATCAGGAAACTGTCTACGCACCCGCAGACCAAGGCGGAAAAGGCCTATTGGATATTGTCGCGAGGAACGAAGCGATAGCGGTAACATGGCTAAAGTCGTACCTGAGCTTCGGAGATGAAAGACCGCTATGGGCATTTGTAGCCGACGAACTTCTGGCCAAAAAGCGCAAGAGGCAGACTCAAACGTCGACATGGAAGTACGGGTTAATACATACCTACAATCCTGGGACACGAAAGTGACTGAACTCAAACCCGATCTAGCGGCGATGGTCAAAGCCGCCACAAACCAAACACTAAGGCTGGATGGACTCGCCATTTCCCGTGAAATCCAGCGGGAAATGCCAATCTGGTTCCACCAGAAATCGACGGCATCAAGAACACTGTTCACCGGCGGTCAACACCACAAAGATGTGATACGGTGCTTAAAAATGACACACGAAATGCACAAAACCGGAGACGCGGAGAACCTCGCACTGAAACTGAGAACGCCGAGGCATAAAGATGGCAAGAACTGCCGATGCACGACATGTTTGGAATTCAGGAGTGCTGGCTGCCGGGACCCAAACCGGTGCATGAGACGAGCAAGAGATATGCTCAATTCCCTTCTTCCCAAATGGAACCCACTGCTTCCCCAACCAGAAGACTGGGAGACGGAAACAGAAGACATACCTCCACCGGACGAAGACACGAAAGTCTTCGACGGACGGGTAACAATCAGCGGGTCGCTAGCGGACGCATTCCGAATCTTCACCGATAAAGCGTCAAGCGGGGATGTGGCACCAGATAACCGACGAGATCCAGAGCCAGACGAGGAGGACATCATAGCATTCACGGATGGCTCGGCCACGGACAATGGTATGGACGATGCCAAAGCCAGGAGCGGAGTCTTCTTTGGCGTGGGAGACGTCCGCAATATAGAAATACGGATCCCCGATGAACTGGGGCCGTCGAACCAGTCAGCTGAAATATTAGCAATCAAAGCCTGTGTCGAAAGCTGCCCGAAAGATGTCCCCCTCACAATTAAAAGTGACTCACTGACCATGATTGAGGGCCTCACAACCAATCTCAGGAAATGGGAAGACGAAGGCTATATGACGGTAGCTAACGGCGATCTAATCAAAACGACAGTAGCTAGATTACGGGAACGTAAAGCGCAGACAAACCTCGGCTGGGTCAAAGGACATGCCGGTGACGAGGGGAACGAAGCGGCTGACAAGCTCGCAGACAGGGGGCGATTAAAACCTTCCCCGGACATGATTGACATGACAATTAGGGAAGATCTACCGGGTGCAAAACTTCAAGCGATGACTCAATCCCTGGCATATAAAATAATCAGACAAAGGAGAGCGGAAACAATGGCGTACCAGGAGGCGCTAGACAGGCCCGCGACGAGGAGAAATATGGGTCTCGCCCAAGGGGCGGCTAGCGACTTCAACAATGAGTCAACGCCGGCAACGGCGATCTGGAAGGCAACGAAACATAAAGACTTCACCAGGAAAATACGTTACTTTATGTGGATGACCCTACACAACGGCTACAAAGTAGGCGACCACTGGAAAAATATAGAAGGTTTTGAGGACCGGGAGAACTGCAAAAAATGCGGAGTACTGGAAACAATGGAACACATTCTAACAAAATGTGACGCACCAGGTCAATCCCAAATATGGGACCTCGCGAGCGAGGTATGGAAAATGAAGACTGGAAATGAGATGAGACCCTCCTTCGGAGAAATAATGGCGTGCGGCGCCATCAAGAAGGGGGACGCGGGGTCATCCAGACTGTACCGCATCCTCATGTCAGAGTCAGTGTACCTAATATGGAAATTGAGGAATGAACGGGTTATCCGAGAGAAAGACGGCGCGTCCGACAGGGAAATCTACAACCGATGGAGAAAAACAATAAATAACAGGCTCGAACTAGATTGCCTACTCACAGACGCCAGAAAATGGGGCAAGAAGTCCTTGAATAAATCATTAGTATTGACGACCTGGAAAGGAACACTAATGAACGAAGACAGACACCCTGAGGATTTTACCGGGGTGACCGGGGTTCTAGTGGGTGTGGGTTGATCGTAATGAAGGCCGCCTGTGGGCCGGAACGATTAACTCAAGCCCCACACGGCGCACGGCGACTAGTTCGGGTGCGTGTGCGTTTGCGCATTTCCCCGGGTGGCACTCTGTCGGCTAGGTTATATTTATTCCTAGCTACCAACTAACGGGGAGGACAGGCCGACTTGGTCGGTCCTGGGACCGGGTGGCGGGTTTCTGGGGACGTAAGAAACAACCCGGTAGGAGAACGCTCTGCGTTTCCTGCGCCTCCTACCCAAACGTTCCACAAAAAAAAAAAAAAAAAAAAAAAAAAAAAAAAAAAGTCGCGACCGACATGCACGTGATGAGGAGCACACTGCCAAACAAACGCACCGACTTCCGTTAAACGACGACGGCGGTCAGAATCCGTTTCGTTTCACCTTGAACGTCTAGACTCTTACAGTGGGAGCGCAGAAAGCGACTGCACTTGTGGCTTAGCGATTTATTATTCTTTCTCTCCACAGACTTCTTCTCAATACTTCCGGAGTTGGGAGTTCAGAGCCTGGACAAGACGCGGCCAGACGTGCTGACGCGGGAGCAGCTGTGGTTGTTTGTTCACTGTGAATTTTAACCTGGCCCACGGTACAGATGGTGCGTCAGTATGTCGTTGGTTAGCCCCCAAAAAATATTGTCCAGAAATATCGAATTTCCGCAAATGTGACTCCTGGAGGCAAGCTGGTAATATAATGTTCGAACCATGTGGAATGCGGCTGGAGGGCAGCTGAAATTCTGGATGAAAATCCTAGGTGGTCTTGTCCTGGCTGGAAGGTGGGACTAGGTTTCTGAAAATGTGGCTATAATGTGAGTCTTCCAGCTGGTGGAAATCTGTCGGCACTTTGGCGGTGTACATGAATGGTTGTGCCACCCAGGTTTTCTTCTCAAGCTCTCGAGCCATTTTCTGGGAACCCTCTGGGGCGACTTGAACCGTGTTGCTTTTGTCATTCGAGTGACTCATCACCTGGTCCTGGTCCTTTGCTAGGCCCTCCCTTTACTCTCGCCCCGCTAGAACAAAATGCTCGACATCCCGTTCCTGGGGGTGGATTCAGGACATCTTCCAGGCTGCATCGGTCCAGTAAACAGCTACGATTGAGTCTACGAAACCGAGACGGACTAAATGAGACAGAAACATTTGAATGGGGACGTCTGATTCCTGGCGCCCATCCTGCCCTTGCCTTGCCACCCCGACATTACTGCCGACTTCGTGTTTTCCTCCCAGAAAAAGGACGCCAGAAGATCCTGGGAGCCTGGTGGTGTTAGCAACCGTATGCAAGCACTGGGGTTTTTCGACACCGTCCATGCGGCATGACAGATTCAGTTGGGAAGATGAAGATAATCTTGGCTTCCTAGAACGCTGGCTCTTGCGTGCAAGGAACCATCCAATTTCACTGTATTTCGATCTGGTTCGCTGGCACTCAAGACTCACACAGTGGCGAAGAATCTATTTCCGCTCGTGTCCAGAGTTCATTTCTAAACGACATGACCCTATACACTGGCTAACTGGAAATATATAGTGGAAGTTTCCCGAGTTCCTATGCGCGCGCCCCTCGCGAGGTGTCTATGGCCTGCGACCATTACTGTCGTGAAAAAGACACTGCCTCATCGATTTATCTCCCCTGTCTCCCACCGATCGGGCGAATAATAGGTTTACTTGTAACCTACAGTACATGCGCGCAAAAACCAGACAATGCGCCTTGAGAAGCGCAGCATTACACTGAGAATAATCTCTTCATATTATTGTACACCGAACGCACGCGTTCTAAAACCAACTTGCGCACCTCCATCCCTGCACTCTCTGTCGCGTTTCAGCTCTTCGCCCGAATTAAAAACATGGTCATAATCGGGTTGAGTATCGTCCATAATTTCTATCCTATCTAAGCTCCACCTCATAAAAGACCGAAGCCAAACTCATAAACTGGATTACAGGCTTTGGAGATTCTCTCTGGTTTCTCTTAACGATATTTCATCAGCTTAAACTCCCGGATCACCCATCTTGGCCTCACATTGCCACCCGAAGAGATTTCCCCGCGTTGTTGCCCTTTCTCCCAGAAAAATGGAGATACCATGGAGGGACATCTGAGCTGGTCTACTAATTATGGCAGTACTCAAGACTCCTATTGCGACACTGAGTGGCGAAGAACCCATTTCATTTTTGGAAGAGTTGCATACTTGGTGTTCATTTCCGAACGACATGATCCATACCGCCACACGCTCCTCACTTGGTGAAGCTGGAAATACCCGATGATGGCTACAGCCTACGGACCATGGACCCACCTCTGTCTTCCGTCTCTCGGAAAATTCGATAATTGGCACTAGTCCTAACTTATTTTATTTCGAGCCAGCTCGCTAAAATCTATCCCCGACAGTCGACCTTCTCGCGAGTGACAACCAATTTTTACCTGCCCTTTGCGACATGACGAACACGTCCTACCCCATGGATATTTCGTCGTCCTCCCCCTTTCAGATACTGGTCCCGCGAACGGTCGGGGAGTTTCGAGTTCTTCCGCCTTTGCTTCCGGCCTAGCGCGCGTATCGCTGCGAATACAGTACGAGCCCCAAAATCAAGGGCTGTATTGAGCAAGGCCGTGGTTTATAAAACCGTACAAAAGATAGACGTCTTCATTGTTGATGTCAAGCCGATGCGTTAATTATCCGCCATAGTTTCTACCCCTTCAACTGACGGAATCTGTGTCTAGTCTCCACGCCTTCCGGTTTGCTTCCGGCAACGCGCGCGGGAACATGCTCGGGTTTTTCACCATGCTGAGAAATTCAATATGACACCAAAACGGCGTAATTACACTGCAGAGATCTTTCGGTTTGTGATGCATCTCAGTCTAGCCTCAATTTCACTGTCTGTCTGGCCAGAATTTCCCTCGTCTTACATACACAGTGGCGTCCCATCTTACGTTTGTAAAATTGAGAAGACTGACCACCAGCCTATGCCGAGGGTCCCCACATTCAGCTCCTTTCCTCGGCTCCTACATCGTGGGTGAAAGACAGGATCTGGACCCTGTATATATCCATCGCGGAGGCCGATAGAATTCGCGTCATTCTGGCGCAGGACCATCCCTTATCCGGATTCCTGCTATCGGCGAATGGACAACGCCCGAGATCAACGCGGGTTGGCGCGCCAATATTGCACTTCTGGTATCCACTCCATCTCTCCGTCACGGTTACCTGGCGCGAGCTAACCGCAGGCTAAAACCCTGAGCGATGATCAACTTGAAGTTGTAAGTACGTCCGGAAGTACCAGTGTAATTATTAAAATTCATATCCAATCGGGACGCTCCGATGTTGCTTCATTCATCATAGGATAGGATGAGAAGCAACATGTTTCGAAGGGGACCATTAGCAATATGAATTTTTATCACTTTCCTGCTTACTCAGTGTTCGCGCAGTGGCACCGCACAAAATCTAGAGCGGAGCCGATCTAATCATCCAAAAAGCCTAAATTCACCGATTATCGCTAATTTTGCTTCCGACTCGCATAAGCAGCATTACCCAACGGCCCGGCGGCGATCAACGATCATCGGTTATTATTCAGCGGCCCGGCGGCACCCACAACGGCGATCTTCATTTTGCCGACCTCAAACCTCCGTCGACACAGTTGCCAGCATTTGCCACAGGGCCAACGAGGTTCATTCTGGTCCATTGCGGTTGCTGGCCATCCACATTTTATTATATTGGCTTTCGGTACATTTTTGTACGTTATTCGGCTGAAATCGGAGGCTTGAGGGCTTTCGCGGCAATAACCTGCCACGAATGACGCAAACTTCTGCGAGTTCTGGGCATTCTATGATTTTAACCCTGATCTGATCCAACATGTCCCGGACTGCTTTTGCTCCTTACAGCTTGTCTTGTCTCCGCCCACACCCTTCTCCTTCCGCCATGGAAATCGAGTCTCAGCGCCGGTCGATAACCCTCAACCGCGAGCAGGAGCAGCATGTACAGGCTCTGGCTCGCTCAATGTCCCACAGCGCAGATGGCCCCGACACTCTTTCACAAACAACGACTCGTACTTCTGGCCATGTCAAGCCGGAGGATATTGTACTTCCAGCACATAATATTCTCTCACAAACTACGACTCGCAATTCTCAGGACTCCAAATCTGTTAACCCTTTCGAGGACACACAAGGCGATGAAAAACTCGATCCCTCGTTCGCCTTTGTTTGATATCACTGCTTGGCTTAAATCTGTGATGCGAATTGCCTCTCGCGACCCGGAAAACTTTCCTGTGCGTTTTCCCCCTCTGTATTGACATAGAGTTAACTGTGTGATGTAGCTGAGAACCGCTGGAGTCTCGTTCAGGAATCTCAACGTCCATGGCGTCGGGTCGCCAACAGATTACCAGAAGACGATAGGGAATGTCTGGCTCGGTGCTCTCGGCTCACTGAGAGGATTATCGGGCATGGGGAATGGGAAGCGCAAAATTCGTGCGGTGTTCCTCCAGCGAGCTTCGGAATTATGAACTAACGGAGAACCAGAAATCTTGCGCGATTTCGACGGGCTTGTCAAATCGGGAGAATTGTTGGTGGTTCTTGGGCGTCCCGGAAGGTAAGAGAGTCCTACACATTGGTGGCTTGATGTTAATGCGGTCATTAGCGGTTGCTCAACATTTTTGAAGACGGTTTCGGGTTCGTAGTTTCCCTCCTTGAAAAAATACACCCTGATCCATATCCATATTTAGGTCTTACACACGGTTCGCCTGAATTTCCTGGAAACATGACACCTTGACCAACTTCCCCCCAGGTTTTACTGTAGAGCCCTCGTCCGACATCCAGTATCAAGGAATTCCATCTGATGTCATGCACCGTGACTTCCGGGGCGAGGTCATCTACAACGCCGAGACCGATGTCCACTTTCCGCACTTGACGGTGGGCCAAACACTTTTGTTTGCCGCCAAGGCCCGCGTGCCCCGCACCCGTGTCGGCAATATCTCTCGCGAAAAGTATGCCGAACATTTGCGCGACCTTGTCATGGCCATCTTCGGGCTCAGTCACACTATCGACACCAAGGTCGGGGACGATTTCGTCCGTGGCGTCAGCGGAGGCGAGCGCAAACGCGTCAGTATCGCTGAGACGACCTTGAGTGGTTCTCCACTTCAGTGCTGGGATAATTCGACACGCGGGCTCGATAGTGCGACTGCGCTTGACTTCATCCGGACTCTGCGGCTGTCGACTCAGGTTACTGGCTCAACTTGCATGGTCGCCATCTATCAGGTTTGTCATTACAGTGATTGCTTGTCTCCCGCCTCTACTAAGGTCTTTGTCCAGGCGTCTCAGAGCGCATATAATGTATGCACACACGCCGCCGACCGGGACAATACTGACGTTCTTTCGCAGCTGTTCGATAAAGTCATCGTCCTATACGAGGGCCGTCAAATTTTCTTTGGACCAACGGAGAGCGCAAAGGAGTTTTGGACTAGCCGCGGTTTCGTCTGCGCCCCTCGCCAAACCACTGGCGACTTCCTGACCTCGTTGACCAACCCTGCCGAGCGCCTCGTTGCCGAGGGATTCGAAAGCCGGGTCCCCCGCACGCCGGATGAATTCGCCCGTGTCTGGAGAGAAAGCGCAGAATATCAGGCCCTTCTTAAAGATATCGCGGCCTACAATGCGGAGTATCCCCTCGGCGGAGAGGCCCTCGTCCAGTTCAGGGCTTCGAGGAAATTGCAGCAGTCTAAGTCGATGCGCGTGAATTTCTCAAGTACAAAAGACTGTGGCTAACACCTCCAGCAGAAGCTCCAGGTCTCCGTACACCATTTCTGTTCGCGGCCAGATCGCTCTCTGCATGGAGCGCGGATGGCAACGGCTCCAGGGCGATCTGACCACCTTTTATACTACAGTCAGTGTCCCGCAGATCATCTTCGATCCTGGACCAGCCGCTGATCGAATTCCTAGGTCTTTGGCAATTTCGCGATGTCATTAATCATTTCATCTCTCTTCTATAATCTGAAAGACAGCACCTCGAGCTTCTACAGTCGCGGCGCTCTTCTATTCTATGCTGTTCTTATAAATGCCTTCGCTAGCGCTCTGGAGGTCCTCTATCCTTTCCCATTCTGCGCTCAATATTCATCATTCCTTTCAGATCTTCACTTTATACGCCCAACGCCCAATCGTCGAGAAACACGCCGCTTATGCACTCTACCATCCGTGAGCCAGGCATGTATTTCGAACCCGCGGCTAGCGCTGATCACCCTCCCAGGTTCGCAGAAGCAGTATCCTCTATGATATGTGATCTGCCCTCGAAAATCATAACCGCTACGGGTGAGTCCTAGTCCCCGTCTGAGCTCCCTCAACTCACGCCTTTCCTAGTCGTCAACCTCACACTTTACTTTATGAGTAATCTCCGTAGAGAGCCCGGCGCATTCTTCATCTTCTACCTATTCTCGCTCTTAGCGACATTTACCATGTCTTCAATATTCCGCACCATCGCCTCTGCATCGCGGTCCCTCATTCAAGCGCTCACTCCAACGGCAATAGGGCTCCTGGCCTATATTCTCTACACGGGCTTCGCCATCCCAGTGCGCGACATGAAGGTGTGGTTCCGCTGGATAAATTACATCAATCCGGTCGCCTATGCATTCGAAGCTCGTGCGTCAATTCTCTTTCCAGCTGCGGATATAGTTTCATCTTACGCCACAAAGTGATGGTGAACGAATTCGACGGCCCGCACATTCCCTTGCGCGACATTCGTCCCTGCTGGCCCCACCTACGCCAATGTTTCGGCGTCGAACCGAATCTGCAGCACCACCGCAGCGAAAGCCGGTCTCGACTTCGTTCTCGGGACCGACTACCTCGAGACGTCTTTCAGTTACGAGCACAAAAATCTCTGGCGCAATTTCGGAATCCTCCTAGCCTTCATTGTACGTTCTCACTCCCCACGATATGTTTGATTATCCTCGGACTGAGGCGAGCGCCCCTTACAGGTCTTCTTCACTGCGATACATTTGATCTGCACGGAATATATCTCTGCGGCCAAGTCGAAGGGCGAAGTGTTGGTGTTCACGCGCGGGCATCTTCCTCTGGCGCGCCGTCCGCGTGATGAGGAAGACTCGGCGGTCAATGAGAAGCCATTGGACCCTGAATCGTCCACCAAGCGCCCGGAGGACGTCAAGATCCCGCCCCAGAAGAAGATATTCATGTGGAAGGATGTCTGCTACGACATTAAGCTCAAGGACGGGTCCGACAGACGTCTGCTAGACCATGTCGATGGATGGGTCCGTCCCGGGACTTTAACTGCTCTCATGGTGTGTTCCCTTTACGTCTCGGAAACCACGCGTCACTCATGTACATCTTGAGGGTGTCTCCGGGGCTGGTGTGTCTTGACCATCGTATCTTTTCGATCCCCTAACTGTATACAGGGAAAACGACGTTACTGGATGTCCTTGCGACTCGGACGACGATGGGGCTCGTTTCGGGGGAGATGTTGGTCAACGGCCGCCAGCGAGACCAGTCTTTCCAGCGCAAGACCGGATATGTCCAGCAACAAGACCTGCATTTGGCCACATCCACTGTCCGCGAGGCGCTTGAATTCAGCGCTATCCTGCGCCAGCACAAGTCTATTCCCAAAGCGGAAAAGTTAGCCTATGTGGACGAGGTCATTGCTCTGTTGGAGATGGAGTCGTACGCCTCAGCCATCGTCGGCGTCCCTGGTGAAGGTCTGAATGTCGAGCAACGAAAGCGTCTCACTATCGCGGTTGAGCTCGTGGCCAAGCCGGAGCTCCTCGTATTTTTCGATGAACCGACTAGCGGTGAGCAGCGCATGCTGTATCTTTGTTGCATCCTTTAAACTTGTTGTAGGATTGGATTCTCAGACCGCGTGGTCGATTTGTCAATTGATGCGCAAACTCGCTAACCACGGGCAAGCCATCCTGTCAACCATCCATCAGCGTAAGTAACATCTCTTCCTTTGAGCCAGTCTATCTAAACCTTGTTTTTAGCCAGCGCCATCCTGATGCAAGAGTTCGACCGACTTGTAAGTATTGATATTGCACTTAGAACACTCGATCTGACGTTTCAATAGCTCTTTTTGTACGGCGTTGTCCCGCACTCTCGAGTTAGCCACTAACCTATCTTCTACAGGGCCCCCGGAGGCAAGACCGTGTACTTCGGCGAGATTGGCGAAAATTCCAAGACGCTCACCGGCTACTTCGAAAAGTATGGTGCACATCCTTGCCCGCCGGACGCGAATCCTGCCGAGTGGATGTTTAGAAGTAATCGGGGCAGCGCGCGGCTCGAAATCCGTCCAAGACTGGCCCGAAGTCTGGAAGACCAGCAAAGAGCGCTTGCTGATTCGCCAGGAGTTCGACCAAATGGTTTCTGAGCTTTCCAAGATCCAAGACGCGAATGATTCGACAGCCGGCTATGAACTATTCGCCATGCCTTTCTCGACCCAGCTGTGGGAATGCTTCAAACGCGTTTGGATGCAATACTGGCGTACTCCCACGTATATCTATTCCAAGCTAGCCCTCGTCACGATTTGCTCGCTGTTCATCGGCTTCACTTTCTACAAGGCGCAGAACGACCTGCAAGGACTGCAGAACCAATTGGTATGACTAGGTTCACCTCGCCATTCCCATCCGCTAAACCAAAATCTACTTAGTTCTCAATCTTCATGCTGCTCATTCTCTTTGGAAACCTCTGCCAGCAGATCATGCCTCTTTTCGTCGAGCAGCGATCACTGTACGAAGCGCGCGAACGGCCGTCGAAAGCGTACTCCTGGATGGCGTTCCTGCTGGCGCAGATCATCGTGGAGATTCCTTGGCAGATGCTTGCGGCGGCGCTTGCCTTCGTTTCATGGTACTATCCCATCGGTCTGTATCGTAACGCCATCGCTGTGGATCAAGTTAAGGAGCGGGGTGCACTCATGTTCCTCTTCGTCTCTCAATTCATGCTCTTCACCAGCACTGTGAGTACGCTCCATCTAGTTTGACGACCCGCATCAAGTTCTAACCGTCTTGCAGTTCAGTCAAATGTTGGTAGCTGGAAGCGAGACCGCAGAGGCCGCCGGGAATTTCGGCAATTACTGTTCTCGTTCAGCCTCCTGTTCTGTGGTGTTCTCGCTGGTCCTTCAACGCTTGGGTGGTGGGTGAGTGATTTCAATTCGCTTTAATGAGCAGCAGATATATCATACTCGGCACGCGTAGATTTGGATGTATCGTGTATCGCCCTTCTCGTACCTCGTGGGCGGGATGTTGGCGGCCGGAGTTGCCAATACGGAGGTTATCTGCTCCAGCATTGAGCTACTCCATGTGGATCCGGTAGCTGGCGAAAATTGTTCGACGTATTTCACTCCGTACATGCAAGTTGCGGGGGGCTCGCTTCTGAATCCCGACGCAACGAGCGACTGCCAGTTCTGCTCGGTCGCTGAGACGAACGTATTCCTGGCAGCGTCCGGAATTTCGGTGCGTACTCCCTCGCCGTTTGGGCGGTCTATCCATGCTTAACTAAATTCCCAGTATTCCGACCGCTGGAGAAACCATGGTATCCTCTGGGTATACATTGGATTCAACGTAATGGCCGCTCTCTTCTTCTACTGGTTGTACCGAGTGCCGAAGAACAAGAAAACGAAGGAGATGGCAGCCGTAGCGGCTCAAGATAAGCATCATAATACATTCATAGCTTAATAGATGTACAGATGTTTTCATCGGAACTTGTAACTTAATATAAAGAGAACCGCCCACCACTCCAATCTTATTTTCTAGCGCTGGATGGCAGTGGATCGTAAAGTCGTTGTACTGAAAACAAACCGAAAGTGTCGGCCGATACCTCCGAGTTCGGCAACTTTGCGTCTTGCCCGAGGCTTCACATTTTATTAAATGCCTGCTCTACATACCTCAGCTATGAGACAAACAAAATGCGTTACATTCTCTCGACCTCAGCTCTGAATGGGTCTAGCGAAACAGTGACAAGACTCACAACAGATGTCGGCGAGCTCAGGTGGCAGAACACGCCGTGAATCTCAACAACAGTCGCTCTAGTCGTCTACTAGCTCCACGACAGCCCCACCTCTGGTGCCCGATCTCAGAGCCTCTTGGATGTTTTACCACCTCCAACCCTATATTTCGGTACCGCATACTAAAGCTGTATCTGCAACGATGCTCAGCGGAGCGCCGAAATGAAGCCTCGTGGAAGCAACGTGGATCTGCACAGCAGCGGCCTATTCAAGTATCCACTTCATTGCCCAGCCCAAAGCCTTGGTTAACGTTAGCGGAGGACCGAGAACAATGTTCATGATTGGCCAACACGTCCCCCGCGATCGCGTCGAGTCAGGAAGACAACACTGGTGATGACAGTGTTCGCTTCCCGAGCCCCGATTCACATTGCGCGCTATGACTCGGCGCCTCCTGCATGTTCTCTATATAACCTCTGACGCGATGGTGGATGTTCTCCCAACCTCCTTCCCCTCAATCCTCCTTCACACTACTTTGCCATGCCTTCCCTCATTGTCGATGACGCGCCCGTCAACGGTGTAGATGCTGCTGCCGTGACGACCAATGGGGTGAAGGTCAATGGCATCCACGCTGAGGAGCCTGCTGTGACTCCTGCTGTGCCGGTCCCGACTCCTGATGTGCCCGTCAATACCCCTTCAACGTCTGAAGCCGCTGCTGATACCCCGGAGAAGAAGGAAGAGGAGGCCAAGACGGACGATGAGAGCGATGACGAGAAGGAGATGAAGGCACGCAAAAAGGAGCTTGACGCGTTAAACGCGGAGTACAAGGATGTCGCACATGGGTCCAGGACGGAGCTCATCCATCTCGACAAGGTGCATATGCGTATCTTCCGTACTCTTGCGACTTGGATTGACTGCGACACTAGCGATGGGACAAGAACGGAGACGAGTACTACGTCCGGCAGAAGAAGGCTGAGTCTCGGACTCCCGGTGGTGATTGGTGGGAAAAGCATGTCTTGGTGGTTATTCGCCACTTTGACGAGGACGAGCCGGAGAAGGTCGAACAGACGACGGTGGAGGTGTACTCAGGATACCTCCGGAAGACATTGGCCAAGGTTATTGGCACCTATCCGTCGATATCCTTCCGTACCGAGGTTCGTCGGCTGCATGTCTTGAGCCCGACGCATGACTAAATCTGACAACAGCATATCTGCTTAACCCCTTCCGGCTGAGTGCTTATACCACTATCTTTCGGAACTTCGTGCCGAGGCGGAGACACTGCAAGAGGGCTCCGTTGAGCTCGAGCACCTCAATATCCTTTTGGACTTCATAGAGACGCAGTTCGCCAACACCATCGAAAGCGTCAACAATCTCCGACCTCAAAATCTCGTCTCGTACGACACGTGAGTGTTCCCAAAGTCCGTTTCCTGACCTCTCGTCAACGATTCCTCTCAAGGCTGTGGACTCTGTTCCGCCCGGGCACCATCATCCACTCGAAAATTCGTGGATACGACCGTGCTTTCAAGCTCCAGTCATACTACACGGTCAAATGTGGTCAGCATGTCGGGTTTTATTCGCTTGGCAGCTACATGGATTACGATGGCGAGAACTTCGGTACTCGAACTGAGAGACTGAAGATCCCGCCGTTCGCGGGGAGTATGGCTATCCCGGCCCTGCCTTTCGCTCCATTGGAGATGCGTAACCGGAAAGACGAGATCCGCGCGGCGCTGATGAAGCGCGGTGAACGATTCCAGTCGATGCGGGGGCAATGCCACGGCGAGTATGTCGGGGTGGCGATGGAGCAGGGGGAGGAAGCCGACAAGAAGTTCAGCGTGCGTACTTTGCCGTCATTCATCTCTCAAAGTTGAAACTCATCGCCGCCTCAGATCAAGAGCCGGGTGATGATCGATGGAACGTCGTACAACCGTATCTGTGCTGACTACTCATGGGAAGCCCCCGAGGACGAGGGCAGCGGCTGAGGCTCTGTTTTGGGCTGAGGATAGTCTCTCCGCAGAAGAATTCGCCGCTTTTAAAGCCAAGATGGCCGCGGAGAAGGCCGCACGGAGCTTGACCGAGGAAGAGATCCTGCTGGCCACAAACGTCTTGCGTGGTTCTCGTTTAGCGAGAAGAAGTGGTTCCTGTTGTTCATCGACAACTACTCCGAGATCGTCTGGAATGAGGTTGATCATACCCTTCCCGTCGACGTTCGCGCCGCTGATTCACCTCTGTGTAGGCCTCCTTCGACCGCCTCGTGCTTCCTGAAGCTTCCAAGACACTCGTCAGGGCACTTGTGTCTTCTCACTTGAGAGTCGAGGACAGCAAGTTTGATGATATCATCAAAGGGAAAGGCCGAGGGCTTGTCACCGTACTGCATGGTTCCCCCGGGGTGGGGAAGACGCTCACGGCGGAGTGCATTGCTGAGTACACGCGGCGCCCTTTGTATGTCGTGTCATCGGGCGATCTTGGTATGTTTCGCTGGTGTCGGCGGTTGACCAAAATACTCATCCAGGCCAAACAGGCACTTCGGCGTCAAACCTGGAAACACGAACTGACACGGATTCTGGACCCTCGCTCATACTTGGAGAGCTGTTCTGCTCATCGACGAAGCCGACGTTTTCCTGGAGAAGCGGACACTTACGGATGTTCACCGGAATGCGCTCGTCTCGGTCTTCCTGCGGCTTTTGGAGTACTACGAAGGTATACTCTTCCTGACGACCAACCGAGTCAACACTGTGGGCCCTTTACCCTATTGGTTGCTCCACTTTTGCTCACCCGATCCGTCCTAGTTCGATCCCGCATTCCAGTCCCGGATCCACATGGCACTCAAATACGAGAACCTGGAGGCTCAAGCGCGCAAACGCCTCTGGAAAGACTTCCTGAGCAAACTCAATGACGGCGCCGGTGCCGATGTCTCCGAGGAGGGATACGACGCGTTGGCGCAGTACGACATTAACGGGCGGCAGATCAAGAATGCGGTGAAGACCGCGGAGAGTCTGGCGTCGTTCATGGAGAAGCCTCTCAATCTGGAGTACTTGGAAACGGTGCTGAAGACACAGGCCGACTTTGCGGAGGCGTTTGTGGGGAACGAGTTTTGATTCACGGCTTAAAAACATGTTGTCAGCTATAGGCCGACTGTAGTGTATCATAGACATAGAGTGTGTAAAATATTCCCAATATAACGTGTACATTGCAACCTTTCCTGACCTGCCTGGCGTTGCCGTTCGATCAGATGCGATCATCTTCCGTCATCTTTGTCTTCAACTAACGTTGTTCAAGGTCATTCAATGCACCACCCTTTGCACCTTGCACAAAAGAGGTTCTCACCGAGCCGAAAAGGTTGGTAATATGACTTAGAAAGCAGAGAGACTGATCACGAGAACCATGACATCGACGAGCTAAGCGAGCTACTATATATTCAGGTTCGAATTCGTCAAGAACACTCTTGCTCCAAAACAACATGGAGCTCAAGACAGCGACGACCCCCATTCTCGACATCGCGTACTATGAGCATGGCCCGCCCACGGGATGGCCTGTTCTTCTCCTTCATGGATTTCCCTATGATGTGCATGCCTACGACGAGGTGGTCCCACTGCTCAGAGCACAAGGCGCGCGAGTTATCGTACCCTATCTGCGCGGCTACGGCCCCACGCGCTTCCGCTCGCCCTCGACTATGCGCTCGGGCCAACAGGCAGCGCTGGGCTCAGATGTCATCGCGCTGATGGACGCACTGAGCATCGAGAAGGCCGTCCTGGCTGGCTTTGACTGGGGAGGCCTCTCGTCGTTGCGTCGCCTCGGCTCTCTGGCCGGAACGCGTTTCTGGCCTTGTCACGTACGCCGGCTACGATGTCGTAGACCGAGTCGCCCAGCGCCAGTCCTTCTCCCCTTCGCTAGAGTGCGTTATGTGGTACCAGCACCTCTTCCAGAGTGAACGCGGAAGAGACTGCCTGGTGCGGAACAGACGGGAGATTTGTCGCATTTTGCTGCAGCAGTGGTCACCCACATGGTCCTTCAGTGACTACCTTTTTGAGGAGGCCGTCAAGTCGTTCGAAAACCCCGACTTTGTGGACGTGGTGCTCCACTGTTATCGCCATGTATTCGGCAACGAAGAAGGCGACCCTGCATTGGAACACCTTGAAGAAGGCTTGCGAAGAAGCCCAAGATTACCGTCCCAACAATTACGTTGGACGGAACTCTTGACCCTCTGAAGCCGGAGGGTCAGTTTCGCATGCCGAAATGTTCGCTGGGAAGCACGAGAGGAGGGTCGAGGATGTTGGTCATGCCTTCCGGCTGAAGCACCGAGGCTTTTGCGGACGCTGTGTTGACGGTGCACGGGTGGTCAACAAGTGTTTAATGGGAGGAGGAGTCTAAGAATCGGTCGGTGAAGGATTTGTCTCTTTACTCTTCGTCCTCCAGTCGAATGATATTTGTACAGTTGTCAATAAGTATGCGAAATTCTGCATGTGCTTGCTACAACGCCCGAGACTCAAAAAAGCAATTTGTGGCTGTGTCGATTCATTGATCACGTCAGGCATGGAATTAAAACAGCCTTGTATTCCTGTGACAAGCCGCGAAGCTGTGCGCCGAGACTGTAAAAGAGAGGACCAAGAACCACGTCACTCACTTCCTGCCCACCGACTCGCTCGTACATATGTTCCGAGTCGTTAATCAAGTTACAATATCTGACCCGGGGCCGCCCAACGCCGACTCCCTCTTCGCCGGTGACCTCGCCAGCCCCTGCAACCTCGCCCGCGACCTTGACCACGCCTGCGTCCTCGCGCGCGACCTCGCGCGCGGCCTCGCCTGCGACCGCGACCTCACCCGTGACCTCGCCCACGCCCTCGCCCGCGGCCGCGCCCTCGCCCGCGGCCTCGACTACGCCTCTCGCCGACGCCCTCGACGACGCCCACGCCGGCCTCGACTACGCTTTCGACGACGCCCTCGACCGCAAGCTCGACCGCGAGCTCGACAGCGCCCTCCGCTGGCCCCGCGCCCTCCACTGGCCCCGCGCCCTCCACGAGCCCCTCGCCCACTACTCGGCCCTCGACTGGGCCCTCGACTGGGCCCGCGACCGCGACCGCGCCCGCGACGCGCCCGCGCCCGCGCCCGCGACGGCGCCCGTGACCGCGCCTGCGCCCGAGCCCGCGGCGGCGCTCGAGACCGAGCCCGCGACCGCGCCCGCGACCGCGTCGTCGTCGACGCCAACTCCCGCTCCCTCAGCCGTGTCTCTGACCGTGCCTTTGACCGTGCCTTTGACCGTGCCTTTGACCATGCCTTTCACCGTGCCTTTCACCGTGCCTTTGACCGTGCCTTCGACCGTGCCTTCGACCGTGCCTTCGACCCCGCCCGCCACCCCGCCGGCGACCTCGTCCACGCCCTCGACCGCGCCCTCGACCGCGCCCTCGACCTTGATCTCGATTTTGACCTCGACCGCGCCCGCGCCTGTGCCCGCGCCCGTGCCCGCGCCCGCGCCCGCGACAGGGCCGATTCTTATCGAGTAGTCATTAAGCATGCGCACGGCACAAAAGAAACGTTTGTAGCAAACCGGGACCCGAACGGAAGGATGCAATCTGTAAACTGCAACACGTGTGTAACGGATGCGTGCTTTGCGCCAGGCTCGTCCACTGATCTGAATTCAGCTTTCTGCAGATGGATTCTGGAAAAGGTGGGAGGAAGAGCGAGATTACCGTATATAGAGGTAACGAGATCGAGATACTCGCCAACGTCAAAATCCGCGAAAACAAGTCGTTGTATCGAATTCCTCTGGATCCCAGTCAGTTGGATTTGATTTGATGACTTGAAGAAACTGACATCAACGAATGAATAGAACACCGCCTGGTGCTTACGCTCCAGCTTGGCAGAAGAGAGATGTCGGTATGTATTGCGTCTCTCGTCGAGCTGCCGGATGCTCATGATAACCCCATGAAAGGCACCTGAGGTGGCCAATGCTTGCTTTGAGGATGCCAACGCTGCCATCAATGAAGCCACCGGCAATGATGCAGAAAGCTTGGAGAAGCTTCAGAAAGCAACCGCACGATTAAGATATGTGACAGATCTGGGCGTGAATCTCACGAATGGCAAAGTATGCTATCTGTAAATCAAACATGAACCGATTTAACTCTGCCTCTAGGACAATCCTTTCGCGGAGATTGGACTTCAAGTCGCTCAATCGATTCAACAGGTGTGTGTTCTTCCAAGCATTCGAATCTTTTGCTGGAATTTATGGGTTTAGAAACTTGTCGACTTGAATGTTTCCTCAGATTTGGGCTTGAAGCAAGCTGTAATTGAATGCGTCAAACGAATCAACTCGTCTGCCACAGGTTGGTCATCTTCAATATCGTGACAAACCATCTAACTGCGTCACAGATCAGAAGAAACTAAACTTGCTTAAACGGCTTAAACGAACCGTCGACACACGCCCCTCCAATCGAAACGTCCGCCCTCGCAAACGGAATACAGAGAAATTACTATCCAGATTCGTTGAATTACTCAAGCTTCTCCTGAATGATCTGCTATTCAACCACCTCCCGTTCAAATTTGAAGATTTTCGTGTCATCATCAAGCATGTTCATGGTGCTGAGGAAACTGTCCTGGATAGCCGGATGGACGCTGAAGCGGCAAACAAGCGCAAAGTGTAGAGTCTCCGCTTCAGTCTATGTGTCGCACCCGCTGAATAAGCCTCCCAGACTTCTTCCTGTAAACGTGGACGGAATGACGGTAGCGTTGCACTTCTACAAACGAGGGACAATTTCCGGGGAGAAAGCCGTTGCTGTCTTCGAAACCCAGTTAATTGTGCCTGAAGGCAATCAAGACACGTATGAGATTCCCTTTGCGCGTACGTGCCTCATCTTTCTTCGGTGGTGTTATTTGCTCAAATTGTGCGTAGAGTGTGACGCAATTCTGCAAATTTCGCTAGGGGGGGAGCTTTCGGTACGTGAACCTCAATAATGGCATCTTGAATTCTCTTTCCTGAATGCGGATGCTTGCAGGCCGTTGGAGCCGCAGAATTTTGGCAACGCGAAGCTGACAACGCACTCGCGGCAGCATCGGGTGGCATGAAGAAAGTAGCTCAATGCACCGAATATCTGAGACCCTTGATAAATTTGGCAATGGCCGCTTCAGAGGTACTAGTTCATGTGCTCGCCGTCTCCTCTTACTTGAACGATTGGTCAGATCAACCCCTTTGCCAAAGCTGGGTTTGCTGTTGCAAAACTAGCATTCGACGTGAGTTGCCCCCTTTTTGTTGGTGATGCGGGAGATGAAGACTCTATCAGACATTGGATGAAGTCTCGGGAACACACGATGCTTTCAAGGACTTGTCCAATGCATGCGAGCAGTATATCGGTGTTATCAAGAAGGCGGAGAAGGTGTTTGACTCTAGCGAAGTGCAAGCCGCATTAAGCCAAGCGTTGACTGCGATCATCGAGGCTCTTGGACGCATCTCCCGCCACTACGAGCAAACATTGATCAGTAAGCACTTCCGCTGAGGCTTCGATTCACAGATTGAACTCAAACAATCTATAGAATGGTATATTCGTTCAAGTGTTAAAGAAACCGAGAAGCTCTTGGGCGCACTGGATCGGTGTCTAAAGGTAGTCAACTGCCACTTCTTAATAGAGGTCCGAGCCAATCAAATCGCCGACCGCCAAGTGCAATGAATAAACAAGGCAGCAATTTTTCTGTCTTGTTCTAGTTTTTATCACTGTATTACTGGTGTGGACTTTCTCTGTATTAATCCCCTGCGCCATATATATACCTTTCGGACAATAACATACCCTTTTTTCCAATGTACCGAATGAGCCGTTTCGGGTCAAGGTTGTGCAACAGGTAATGAATTCGGGAACAAGGGAGGCACTTGCACTAGAAGGATGGTTTTTGGGGCGAATCAGTGACTATCATCTCAATCTCCTCCGGAGAAGTATCAATGGCGCTCTGAAGAGGCTGCATCAAAATGACATCGGTGGGTGCATGCTGTGTTGGCGGTGGGTGGTCAACAAGTGTTTAATGGGAGGAGTCGGAGAATTGGTCGGTGAAGGGTTCGTTTCTTTACTCTTCGTCCTCGAATGATATTTGTACACTTGTCAATTATGCGAAATTCTGTGTGCTTGCTACAACGCCCGAGGCTCAAAAAGGCAATTTGTGGCTGTGTCGATTCATTGATCACGACATTAAATTTGAAAATTTCTGCTACAAACGATGTTTAAACTCCAGTCCAAAGGCCGCCCCATATCTCCGGAAGTGGTCCGTCGGTCACCAATGGCTTGCTTGTATCGAGTGGCCGACTCGGCCAGGCATTGATCAGACCATCCCAAAGCTCGACTTGGTTTGTAACTGATACTCCCGTTCCCGACTCCGCTAGACGGAGGGAGTACAAAGAACCCAGCGCCAACGGAGGCCGATAGCCACGGATAGATCCTCGTGGTGATCACCGCGACGTCATTGGCATACACTTCCAATGCCGAATTGTCTACAATGACCGTCAGGTTGAGGGACTGGATCGTCGATGTGTTGCCATTCAATATCGGCCAGAGGCGGAGTTTTGCTACTTCGGTTTCCGTGCCGTCTGAAATCGCATTAGTATGTCGCCAGCAGCGGGATTGAAAAGAGAGTGCACATACAGGATGCTATCAACGAGTTATGCGATCGGTCAACTATGAGTGTTTCGTTCGCCGGCTGGAACTTGAGGGATGTCAGACAAAAAGGAGAGTAGAGAGCTGCACAGCACACCTGAATATCGGTCCATTCGCTGTCGCTTGCTAAGACCCGGAAGCCTGCTATCGGCATATCTCCGGGAATTGTGCTTCCATTCCACGTCAGCGTCGCCTTAATGGCATAATATCTGCCTGTTGGCTGCGTCGCAAATGGAACGAAGCCCTCCGACCCAGTCAGAGTCTTAGGCGCAGAGTTCGATACCACCGACTTCGCCCTGTACTCGTCGGTCACTTCTTCACGATACGCTGGCCCAGGGAAAGCACAGATAGGCTCCCGTCCGACTCAATGCGTGTGATCCAGTTGCCCGCCGAATGCAAACCGGGCGTGTTGGGGTCGACGTTACGGATGACTTTGAGGAAGAGATCGCGGAAGAGCGTGAAGGAGCTTTGATATGAACGTTGCGGGGCAAGTGCGAGCGACTCGTCGTCCTCCTGAAGATGTTGTTGAGCAAAATGCTGATGAAGAGGTGCTCAGGCATCACTTACATACGCCCAACCGACGAGGACCGAACGATTTCCCTCGACTGAGAACGGGACGGTGGCATACGCCCTCCCCCAATCAACGGCTCCGACAGCGTTGATATTAGCGGTGATACTCCCATTGGCAGCTGCGGTGTAATTGACCATGGCCCCTGAAACTGCCGTTAGTCAGTTGTTTTGTGTTAGAAAAAACTCGCATACACAAAGGCCAGTGCCCTTCATGGCCATCGCGCCCTGCTTCCGTCCCAATGCCTATAAAGTCCACGGCGCCGGTATCCGCGGGATCAAGCGATTCTCCATCCTCATTCAGGCGCGTTACCGACGCTGTCTCGAAATTGATGCCGAAATTGCCGCTCCAGCCTTCGGAAGAGAACGAACTCGGGCCCGAAACGCTGATTACGGGTCCCAGGTACGTCCATGCTCGGACATCGGCGTTGCTGGTCTGGCGGTAGAGCAGTAGCCGCGGACCGATCCCGTGGATGCCACTTGAGATGGTGAGGAAATGGTCGCCTGTCGCGCCGGAGGAGTTTCCCGACAGATTCGAGAGTGTCGGAGAAAGGAAGATGTATGGATCGCGGAACCCCGTCAGACTGTCCATTGGCCATTGCCCTGCGCGTTATTGACAGGTGAGCTTCCATTCTCAAAGAAAGGAGGTAGACTCACAAATAATAGGGTTGTTCGCTGTCCCAAACGGGAGCTTGATCCAGGAGGCACTGGTCAAAATTGGTGAGTGAGAGGTAGCGAGAAAAACCATGCTTACCCGTCGTCTTCCGTATACGCAATATTCTGAGTCTCAGCGCCGACGCCTTCGTTGGTCCCGGAGCCGAGGGGAGAAGGGAATGTTCCCGTATAAATAGTAGTAGGGAATCCATTGTATCCGTTCTTCATGATCGAGCCGTCGAATACACCGCGAATATCGAAGATCTGGGACGGCCACTGCACATAAAATCGAGTCAAGCTCCGGTATACGGGCGGCCCAGAAACGTACGAGGGTGTTAGGGTTTTCCCAGCCATTCACTGGGTTAGGTGGAGCTCAGGTCAAACAAGCTGAAGAGGGAACAAGGAACGAACTGTCTTCCCAGTAAACAAAGTCCTTTGAATAGGCGGCACACTGCGATATGTTACCCCACTAAGGAAGTAAATCAGTCTTCGGTAGCTTGACGTACATTTCGCTTACGGTGTAGTGATTTGGGTGGCACTGATAGCCAGCATGGTACGATCCGTCGCGCCGTTGGTACAGACCCTGGGGGTCGTTCTGCCAGCCTTCAGGTGCGATGAAGCGCGCGCGGGGCCGCCACACGGAGAACAGCGATGAGTTGGGGCAGGACGTCAAGTTCACCGGCGGGCTAGTTTGGTCCAGGCTGCAGGTCGCCACCACTGTGAGTACCGGCCAGGACAAGTAGAAGAGGGTTTTGAGCATCTTCGGTGTGCGTCATTGGCATGCTTTCAGTGCTTTATAGATGCGGGTCGCGACTTCTCTTCTAAAACTGTGGCACAGCTGATCATGCAACCAAGATCATAAGGTGGGTTGGAGTAAGATCATCAACCCGACCGCGGTCTCGTGCATTATTCAGGATTCGAAATTTCTGTGGGCCGCCCGTAGGTTAGACTGCAGTGGGACCAAGACGAAGGAAGAGACAGTAATCCGAGAAACCAAGCGAAATCCAAAGAAAAGGCCAGCCACTTCAGGAATGCAATGGATTCGTCGGGGTCGCGCATGTGGATCATGATGGTCGTGTTCATCGTGGGGTTCGGGCTGAGAGGCAGTCCAGGCTACCTCGAGGGGCTTCGGGTGTGTGGGTGCGCGGGTGCTATATGTGGCCCGACGGTTGCTGTTGAGGAGGGACCAACTGCCGTTTCGTCGCTTTTCACGGCCTCCTACCTAGGACCTATATGTACACCATGCAAACGAATGAAACCATGCCGGCTGGGTGAATTGAAGCAAGCAGATGTTTCCGATAAGGGAAAAAGAGAAGGATCAAGCCGCGTAATGTCCTTACCCGTAGACGCCCACACTCCTTCGCGCTTCCGCATCGTGGCATGAAAGAATACCCAGAACCTGTCCGAGGGAATCGAACCTATTGACTCCACGGGCTCGGAAGACAGATGATCTGGGCAAGTAGACAAACACCTTGCCTCCAGCCCAAGTATTTTCTTCGCCGGCTAAAATTGACATCGTGTTTTGTCCAACTAAAAAAGCCTCCAAAGGCCTAGGGGTCCCAGAGACACCTTCGATGACATTGTTATCCTTGGAGGGCAATGGTTGCGAATCCATTTTCATCCCCAGGTCCTAGGATCCAGGCCCATGGAGAAGTTTCGGAATTTCATCTTGGATCCTAGATACAAGGCATCGACGCTCGATGCAATCAACTAATAATTTCCTAGCATCGGGGCTTTCTTCACCCATTGTCTTCCTTCTATCTCCTTCAGAATCCACACCGCCATACTCGTCGAAACTGTCCTTGTGGTTGGGGCCAATCTGCCCCGCGGTCACTGGCAAATCCGTCGCCTTCCCAGCGAGATGGAGAACACGGAAGACGGTCCAGTCGAGATCGTCCGCCCGCGGCTATCGTCATCTCCGCGTCCCCTTGAGGCACCACAACCTTCGCCAGGAGCACATATGCTGACCACGAGTAGGAGTACACCTCAGACGGGTTGGGGGAGAACGACGGCGTCGACAGCGCGAAGATCCGCTTAAACACCTTTCGTCCGCATCGCAGAAAAGTATGCCGGGAACGTGTCCCCGATCGGCGGCGCCAGGAGTTGAACGAGCCGGAATGAAAATGCAAGTGGGACTGTGAATACCGTAGTTTTGGTGCGTAAAACGAACGCCTGAAGCGACCGATCCGCGCCCAAGACGTTGATGACGATATCCACGCCTTCCATTGCCCTCAATAACGCGTCTTGGTCTGTTAGGCTAGCCTCTACGATGCGCGCCTGCTTCTCGATGCCCGCAGGAAGCTTGGTTCGTGACCACACATACAGCGTTACCGCTGGTGGGTTGGGAAGACTGAGCGCGGTTGGGATGAATGCCAGACCGCTCACGCCCAGGACGAGGATGCGGGTGGAGACATGATTATGTGTTTGTATCAAATTGTATGGGGTGTCCGCGACTTTATGCGTTTCGGCAGGACGAGAAATCTTATTCAAATTCGCAAGTAGATTTCAGGACTCAGCGGCAGACTGACAGCGAGCGCTTCTGACAATCCTAAAGAGGACTTGGGCGTTAGTGAAACGGGTTCAAATATTAATACCGGCTAGAGGCAGTCGACCCGCACGGTTTTAGACCGACCCGGGTCGGCCATAATTTGGTCTCGGTTCCGAGCTGTTGAGAGTCGCAAGACATTATCATCCAAAATCCCTGTCACTTCAGCCAATTCTGTCAAAGGTGAACGACTCGATTAACAGACTAGTGCGTACACCATCTACAGAAACAGAAAGACATGTAGAGTAACAAGACGACAAGAGGGAAGAAAGCGAAAGCAACAAAAAAAAGCGCTCGAGAGGGACCTAAGGTTACAAGATGTATGCGTGCGGATGCTCTACTACTACTATAATGCAGTGAAAAGTGATTGTCTCGTATCGTGTCTTAACGTGTCTATGATGCGGATGAATGAAGATGTAATCAGTCCAACGATGATGCAATACAGTGGGGGTATAGCAGAAGGGTGGTGTATCGCGGAAGACTGACTGCCGGTGCTCGTGAGGGTGCCCGCGTCTATACGTGGAGGATGTAATGTAAGGGTGGATGCAATCAAGGAGATTAGGGTGCGCGTCCAGAGAGAGACGCGGTGATGTTGGCGAATAAGATATATGATGCAGGCGACGTGAGCAACGTATGGGTTCATCAGAAACAGGACGAGACGAGACAATTTTGGTCGTGAAAAAGCAGGGCAGTAGACGCATAAAGAGGATCGTGCGGTCATGGTCGCGGTCGCGGTCCCGGGCGCGAATAAGTATCGGTCAAGATGTGGATGAGAGGATTTTTTTGGCGTTTTTGTGGCTTCTGTTCAGTAGTGCAGTAGTCGGCAGTGAGTCGAGGCATAGAGGGACGAGAGAGGAGCGGCAGCATAGACGGGGAAGGGTAGGAAAGCATGGAAGGACCGAGTGGGATCGTTTACCACCAGGATCCGCCACCCCCGCCTCCGCTAGATCCGCCATAGCCCCCGCCCCCGCCTCCGTACGACGATGGGCCGCCCCCGTACGAGCGCCCTCCGCCTCCATAGCCCCCACCGCCGGAACTTCGCCCCCGAAGCCGCCGCCACCACCACCGCCGCTGCTGCGGTAGTCGCGCCCGCTCGTGGAACGCCCCACCACCCCGTCCGCCTCCTCCACGGCCACGACCGCCACGGAACGAGCTGCCGAACGACGCCTCGTGCGCGACCGTCTCCAGCCAGCCAGGGATTTCCTGGTTCGCCTCGCGCAAGAGCTCGACGAGCTCGCGCACAATGTTCTTGTTTGCCGCGGTTGAAGAACGCGGTACTGACACCGGTGTTGCCGGCACGGCCGGTACGACCGATGCGGTGCACGTAGTCATCGATGTCGCTGGGGAGATCGTAGTTGATGACATGGGTGACGTTCGGGATATCGAGGCCACGGGCGGCGACGGCGGTGGCGACCATGATGGGCGTGCGGCCGGTACGGAAGGTCTGCAGCGCCATCTCACGCTCACGCTGCGTGCGGTCGCCGTGGATGGAGGTCGCGGGGAGGTGGTTCGTCATGAGGAAGTCGCTCAGCATGTCCGCCATGCGCTTCGTCTCGACGAAGACGAGGGTGAGGCCAAGCGACCCCTCCTTCTGTCCGACAGAGGCAAGGATGTCGAGCAGGACGCTACGCTTGTCGTTGTCCTCGACGTACTCGATCTTCTGGGTAATGTTCTCGGAGGTGCTTCCGACACGCCCAACGCTGAGGAAGACATAGTCTTTAAGGAAGTCTTTGGCAAGCATCTGGATGTCGCGGGGGAAGGTGGCGCTGAACATGAGCGTTTGGCGCTCATGGACACCGGGCATGTCCTCTCCCTGCACGATACGACGAATTTGGGGCTCGAAACCCATGTCAAGCATGCGATCAGCCTCGTCAAGTACCAGGTACTTGATGTTGGCGAGACTGATGCGTCCACGCTCGATGAGATCGACAAGACGACCGGGGGTAGCACTCAAAAGGTCGCATCCGCCGCCTCGATCAGACGGAGTTGCTGGTTGATGTCCGCACCACCGTAGACGACGGCAGGACGCACCCAGGAGCGGTACGCAAATTTGCGAGCCTCGTCGTGGATCTGGGAAACAAGCTCGCGAGTGGGCGCAAGGATGAGGGCAGTGGGGAACGCCTTGCGGGAACGCGAGTAGCCAAGTTGGGAGTTGGGCTGCTCCGGCGGGGCACGGGGGCCCTGAGCGAAGGACGCCGAAAGGATGGGGAAAAGGAAACCGCCTGTTTTCCCAGAGCCGGTCTGTCAGTCAAAAAATGTTGATCAGTATATCTGATATTTTCGTGATGCAAACAAATGTGGAAGCTGACCTGCGCACATGCCATCAATCTCTGCCACCCGCGACGATGGGAATAGAGTACTTTGCACGGGGAGTGGGACTGGTGTAACGAGCGAAACCGATGTTCTCGAGGAGAACAGGGTCCAGAGGAGGAGAGGTGAAGACGGTGACGGGCTCCGGAACGTCCTTGCCAGTCGCCTCGACAGGAATGTCGTCATATTTTTCGAAGTTGATACCGGTGTGCTGCTTCGAGGGATCCTCAGCGTCGCCGAAGAGCTCCTTCTCGATGCGCATATTGCGCTGTCCGACGATGTGCTTGCCGTCTTTCCAGATACCGAACCCGAAAGTCTCCCGGGGCTGGGACGGCGCCGAAGACCAGTTAGGGGCGGGGCTGGAGCCGCCCCAGCTTCCACCTCCGCGAGAGGGCGAGGAGAGCCCTCCACCTCGGCTGCCTCCTCTGTCAGAGTAGCCATTCGATCCACCGTAACTGCCACGGGCAGGCGGGGTCGAGGAGCGGGAATCAGTCCAGCCGTTTCTACCGAGCCTCTGAGTCAGCGCCTCGATAAGAAAAAAACAAAGAGAAATGGTACCCATTGGAAAGGGGTGGGGACGGTGCAGCCCGCTGCGCGTTCCGCATGTGAGGGGGAACATAAGCGGACTTTGTGAGTCCAAGATCAGCTGCAGAAAAGTCAGAAAAAAGTGAGGAAAAGGGCGGAGACGACGCACAGAATTGGGTCTCAAGACCCGTACTGCCGTTTACAATTCCATTTGTCATATTATAGTGAAAAACGGGAAGAGATATGTTTTGTAGCTCGAAAAGAGAGAAAAGTTGAGTCTATGGGTGTGATGGTCGAGACCAAGAGGGTGGATCAAAAAAAAAACCCCACCGCCATCTTCTCACCGCCGTCTTCTCACGATCGCTGACTAAGCCCCCCACCGCCAATTCAATTGAATTCGATCAATTATTAATGATGCTGGTTGCACGCCGTTGCACGGTGCCGCGGTCAACTGGGGGCAAAAACAGTCCGTTCGACTGGAAAATCGAGGAGATTATCCTGAATTATCATAGGTATGTCGTAAAAAGAGAGAAAGTACCTTGCCCTCAGAAAGCCCAGAAAGCTCAATTGGGCTCCGTTCGACATGCCAGTTCAGGTGTTTCACGGCTAGTCTTAGGAGGAAAGGGGGATCGATCATGATTCCCTCCATGCGAAACGGTCGAAACCATTGTCACAGTGGAGCTGCACAGAGTTGCACCGGTATGTACCCCCAATCTAAAGTTGAGCTGCACTCAAGCTGCACTCGTGCACCGCCCGGCCACGTGATGTGAAAGACGTTGGACGACGTGTGGCGGTGCACAAAGTGGTTGAGCTCCTTCGAGGTGACCTACTAGTACAAAGGTCCAAAGGACATCGTCTCGAAGAAACTCGATTGCAATGGTGCGACCCAGCCCGTCAGTCGCGTTTCAACACCTTTGACTGCCGAAATGTTGTTATGCTCAATCTCCTATAGCAAAGTACACGGGGATTGTAACGGTATACCAGTGGGGTTATGTTCGCGGACCGGCAGGACCTGTACGATTCCGGGCTTCATGGTCGCACAAGGGCCGGTATATTTGGGACAAAGGCCGATGACGGCGCGTTCTCCATCGTCCTAAATGAAGGCTATGAAGACGATGAGGACCAAGGTGAAACGATGTAAGTATGGATCCCGTTCCCCAAGTGAAGCTCCTTCAATACACTGCTCATACAGAATCTACACGGGGGAAGGTAGGCATCCCGAGTGTCCCGGCCGCCCAATAATAACCCATGCATACATAGGAAAGGGGAAGCCGGACGAAGGCCAAGATGTGTGTCACTGGCGGTGTATTTTTGGTCCTAATTATCGCTAACTCCCCCGAAGACCAAGTCATGGAAGAAGCAGCAAGCCGACCAAGACATGAATTCCCCCGGCAATGCGGCCCTCAAGGTAAATATCAGGCCCGACCCGACCGCGTCCACACTTGAACCGCATCCCAGAGAAGTGTTGAAACTGGCAATCTTGTGCGCGTCATCCGTGGATCCGACGGGAACATCAAGTACGCTCCCCTGCAAGGGTGCGCCGGTGTTACAACCAATCAATAGTCGGATAACGATTTACTCCTGCAGATACCGCTATGACGGCCTTTACAAGGTCGAGAGGGTCTGGTCAAATCCATCGACTATTTTTCTTGATGCTGATTCCCGACAGGCGTACATCGAAGAAGGCAAAGCCGGCTTCAAGATGTGTAAATTTCTGCTCCGTGTTTGTTTCGAAGTTCCTCGTCCACTGAACTCGGCAGTCATACTTACATCCCCCCGCAGCGCGAAGATACCATTCAACCGCCCCTTCCCACCCACATCACAGGCAAAGGAGCGTCAGACAAATACTGGGCGCCAGGCGGCCAGCCCGAGACGCTCGCAGTGCCAAATCTCAACAAACCCGCGCCGGAGACCGCCAATACCACGCCGCAGACCATCGCGCAGAAGAGGCAGGAGATTACGGGCAAAAAACGCCTACCTGCCGGTCTCGGTTTCAAGAAAGAAGACCGAATGAATGTCGGGCACCCGATGCTTCATTTCGATGTGTTTTTACTATACAACCCATGGTCAAAGCGAATAATACGAATCCCAATAAAGTAATCCTTCCTTCGTTCTATTCACTACATTTATAAGTAATACAAGTCTTGACGCTTCAGTCCTCGGCCCCCTGCTTCGCCTCTATCGCATCCGCGATATTCCCTCCAGCGATTGCCTCAACGGTCGCTGCGATGCCCCGCAGGCTCTCCCTTCTCGCCCTCCGCGCTCTCTTCGCTCGTCTGCCGCGCCGGGGGCTGCACGGCCTCGCTGTCCGTCGTCCGCAGCCACTCCATCTCCATCTCGACGTCGATGAGCGCGCTCCCGACGCCGAGCGGAAAGTCCACCTCCTTGCGCTTCAGCGTGAACTTCGTTGGCGGCTGCTGTGGCGTGCTGCCGTTGGGCGGCGGCTGCGGCATGTGGAACGCGGGAATAAACCAGAGCCAGCAGATGAACATCTGGGAGGGCGGCGTCAGCTTCGAGTGCGGTGTAGTTGCGTATAGGATAGATGATACCTGGCCCATGTAGACCTTGACGCGGACTTCCCGACCGGCGTCAAGCACTACGCCCCCTTGCTTGACGCTCTGGGTGACGTCGTACATCGAGTTGGCCTCGGACGCAGGGATGTCTATATCGTCCGTGGCCGGCACGTCTTCCGTCTCCTGGAGGCCTTCGCGGATATTCACCCACCCACTTTCCGATAAAGGATGGAGTGTGTACGTTGATATTTTCCCTTCCTGAAGTATCGTTGAGAATTAGACGACCATTATTGATTTAGAGGACTAACCGCCTCAGTGACCGTCTTCGTGACCGAGCTATTGCTAGTAGCCCCAAGCCGGGCAAAACTCCGCACCATCTTCGACTTGTCCCATTTCCCCACCTTCTCATCAAACACATCCCGCAGCGTCTGCCCGTCCAGCGTCCCCGCATCCTTCTTTAAGCGCCCCATATGGCCCCCCTCATCGCGCGTGTGCCGCTCCCACCTCTCTAGCAGCTGCACAAAGTCGTCGTCGTACCGCGCAAGGGACACCCACACATTCCCGTTCCCCGACGCCTTCGCCTGCACGGACCCCGCCTTGCCGAGGCTCGTGCGGTCGATGACCGCCGTCGCCGCGCGCACAAGATGCATCTTCATCGAGCCCGCTTCGCGCATGCGCACCGTAATCTGCGTCAGGCGCACCCGGGGGCGCTTCACACGAAGTGCGGGCGGCGCGGCGGGCGCGGCCCAGAGGTGCGCGGGGCGCCTCGTGGCGCGAGAAGCAGCGCCCAGTAGTGCAGCCAGCGGCGCTGGCTCGGGATGCTCACGCCCTGCTTCTGTTTCGCATTCTCCCCGGGCGGCTTCATGCGCCGCGCGGTGTGCAGGTCGAGCACGGTTTTGAGCGTCTCTGTGAATGATTTCTGGGCGGGGGATTCGGCGATGGGCGCGAGCTGGTCTACGTCCTCCTCGTGCTCGATTGCTTCCATGACGTCGTTGGCGCGGATTTTGGCCGATTCCGACGGGGTGTGACTGCGCTCGAGCTTCGGGGGGCGTAGGTTTCTCGTTATTTAGACTTGAAAGCAGATATGTGCAAGCAAGAGTTCCTGATCTCCCCTTTCCGGCTACGAACACACTTGAGTAGATTCCAAGACGGAGAGGAACAAAACGCGAAACACCTTGCAGTGCAGAACAATCACCCGTTCCGGCGAACCGTCCAGCCAATCTGTCATCTCTCCGCGCCGCAAGGGGCATTATTGCCAACGGAGGAGCACTGTAAAAAATATCTTAATCTCTCCATGCGTTCCTTGAGATCGAGCATACGCACTGGTGGTCCGGGAAGGGATACCGGCTGACACGGCCGTCGAAGAAACTCGCAGAGTACGAGTTTTCCCGGATCGGGCAAAAATTAAAGACCCAGAAATTCTTGCCGTGTCGGTGTTCGAGGAACCTTTCATTTCGGTGAAGCCATTGTCCCCATGAGCCTGGACCAGCAAGCCTACCTCTTCGCGTCCTCGCGATTGTTGCGGGTAGAAGCTCTCGAATCCTTCAGCCGGGTATCCCATTATTATAAACTCGGTCCGTGAGGTAGATGAGATCCAGTTCAACATTGAGATTATCATCCTTGAATCGAACGATTGGTTTCTCGACGTGTGCAAAGGTGTGGTCAACTGAATACCTTGAATCTTGCCTTGCCCCCAGAAAACGATTCGGCGAATATAGTCCGTCATAAGTGGTCAGAGTGTCCGCGTTTCGTGTGGTGGATCCGATGAGAGGTGAAGTCTATTGAGAGTCTCGGATGTAGCTCTGAGCAAGAGGATGTTTCGGTACATCGTCACGGTGCGTCATGCTCCCAGAAGCCAAGGCCGATCGCTGCCAGTGTTCTTGCCTTTTTCGTCATGCTATGATGGCCCGGGCCGGCGCGCACAAAATATTGTTGCAATAAGCAAGGGCCAATACTATTGAAGTCTCCTTGTGGGGGGTAGTTTTATCATACAAATAATTGGGTGTTCTATCCTATCAATCACCAAATGCCCGACAGCCAGCTGTTGTTACCATTTCTTCCAAAACATCAACAATGTACATATTTCGCTCCGCACACTCTTCAGTGAACCTGGGTTTTGGTGAGCGTAGTCATTCCTGGGCGGTCGTGCAGACATACCAAACGCGATTGCGCCTGTCCACGCGATGGTTAATTGAATTATATCCTGCGTGCTAATGGGTCTGGTCCCTGCGGTGTGTGAGACCATCGGCAATAATGCACGAAGTAGAGATTAACGTGGCAATCGGAAACCCTCTGAGAACAACGGGGCTAAGACAAATAATGGACGGTGAAAGAGTAAAACGTACACTTGACAAATAAGCAATCGCTGAATTTGGGGGTGCAAGAGCGGAACATAAGCCAGGTGAGATATCCCTGGGGGCGCCGGGGATCAGAAGTGCAGGGTAACTGGAGAAACAGAAAGGTACTTGAAGGCGTACAGTTTGGTGTTTTCTCGATAGCTCAACGGTAAGTTCCGTCGTCCTCGTCCGGGCTCTTGACATCGAGCTCTAGCGCCTCGGGTTGTCTCATGCCTTGCAGAGTAGTGGGAGCACACGAATCCTCGTCTATCCATGTCCGGGACCCGTCCGCAGCGTCGTCGCTTTCGTTTGGCCGGTGATTTGGGTAGACAGGTTTGTCTAACGGCGCAAATGTCGGGAAGCTCGAGGAGGCCACCGAGGATCTTCCATCTTGGTACGGACCAGGGGGTGGGATTCAGCGATGGAGGAGGAGTTGTCAGAGTTTGGGATATGGGCGGCAACGTTCCGGAAAAAAGGTAAATGGAAACTGAAGCGTTTGGTGGTCTCGGGAGGGGCAGGGTCTTTGTCCCCATCAACTACCACGGGGGCGGATTGCTTGTAGGAATGGTGTCCGCTCACCCGCTCGCGGCGTATCTGGCGAGGGAGCTCATTGTCGTCTCGCCGAGCGCGTTTCACATGTTTGAAGGTCTGTATAACGTGCCCGGTGGAGCGCACGGGCGAGACAGGACGCAGGGATCAGCAGTAGCAGCGATGGGATCACGTAATCCAGCAAGATGAACCCTGTTGAAGAGGAAGATTAACGCGGCCCATGTACGAGGGGGGGAAATACCATAGTGGATCGGCGGGCGTCACAGTGCAAACCATCGTAGGGTTGAACAGCATCGTACTTCACGATGAGAGCAATTCGTAGAGCGAGAGCGACCAAAGGAAATACGACGACGGGAAGATAGTACACAGGACGCCATGCAAATGCTCTTGTAAGGACATGTCAGTTCAGATAGTAAGATATAGCGTAGCACGCACTTGGAAATGTCTCCCCACTGCTTAGGTTTCTGTATGTGCAGACTTGTGGCCATACAGAAAACCAGGCAAAATCCTCCGATGATATACAAACCCATACTCATACCGATAGTTTGAGCTGCCAAGGCGTATTTTTAAGCATAGTAGAGTCTCGGCAGCGTCACTTACCGAGGCAGAAGGCTCGCGGCATGCTATACGGGTCCATCCGCCAGATCATTCCTATAGCTAGAATGAGCATAGCCTCGACCTGGATATTTACAAACTCACCGAGGCAAAGCATAAACTGGAAAATGAACATCCCGACCGAATAACCTATAAAAATCCATCGGTTTCCTACCAGGCGCGACACGGCCGCGAGCGACAGGTAGGAAAATATTGTGCCTTGAATTACGGGAGGCGTATGAGATTTTGGAAGGGTGTGTTATAAATGGCTCACCGATGATAGTCAGAGCAAACCACACGACCTTTAAGGCGAAGGGCAGCATGGTAGGGCTTCCCAGCACCTTCGTGCCCAGACAACCAAGTGGCGAGGAGAATAATTAGGCGCAAGTTATCGTAAGTCTCTCGAATCTATAAGTCGACATCCTCACACGGGCCGGCAGGATTGAGATCAATTTGCAAATAGCGGAGAGGACCCTAATTGGCTAGACTCGCAGGCCAGTCGACGTCCACTCGGTTACAGACACAACGGGCGAGACGGATTTGGATAAAGAGCAAACAGACACAATATCAGAACAAATAATGATGGGAACGACAACAAAAGGTAACCTCGTGGACGGACTGGGCCGGCATGTCGCCTGTTTTGGTGACGGGCCATCTCCCCGCCATTTGAAAGGTGCGCACTTGGAAAAACCGCGAAATGAGCAAAAATGGGTCCGGAACTCTCTCAGTTGAGGATGGATAACTTTTCATTCTCTATCTATACAGCCTAACATGTTTTGTGACTTTGAGAAAAAGTAAATGGGTTCTCTATCGATAGAGAATTGAAAGTTATCCATCTTTGCCTAATACACTTCAAAACCGTTTTTTCAAGATTTCTCACTTTTTCAAAGTTGCACCCTTCAAATGGCGGGGAGATGGCCCGTCACCAAAACAGGCGACATGGGAGCCCAGCCGGTATCCCCAGCATAATTTGCCGAGTGATTGTTGTGTTGTTGCTTTGCTGGGTTTACCGGATGGCACGAGCCTACTAATTGGCCTGCGCGACAAACGCCGACCGGCAATCAAAGCGCCGATGCGCATCCAATTGAACCGAGTCGCCGACACCTGGTATCGGGTCCTATCGAGTACCGACACAGAGCTCATGTTTTTGTCTTCAAAGCCTCTTCTCCAAGCTCCAGAGGAAAGCGGCCTTGAAGGCACGTTGCACGGGTTGCTAGGCACTATGGACAATCGCTAAATAATTCCCCAGGCCCGGCTAAAACCTGCGGTCCATGCGGATTAGTTGTTTCATAAACTTTGAGTCAATAGAGCATATTAGGTCACCGTCCAATGTCGCAGGTCGCAACGCATACATAGAAAATGACGTTAGTGTTTTGTATAGTCCCCGAATGTACTAAGTAGGCACCACACATCGCACACCGGGGATTGACGATATCGGGACAGCACGACGCCGATCATTTCTTGGGGCACAGTGACTGTAAAATGAATCAGAATTGAAAGGAACTGAGTCTTGGGTTTCGCGTTTGGTTCACACATGGCAAGAGAGAGGGGCTCGGAGATGCGTCGTAAGATCAATTCCCATGCAACCAACGCAGTGGAGGCGCACCCAAAAACATCTGTTGTGCAGTGGACGATAATATCAGGACCCCCGCAGAAACGAATAAGCTGGAGACACAGTGGGCCCACAAGCAGTTAGTGAGATGTAGAATGAGAAGAGGTGAAGATAATAGATGGGAGGTGATACAGTTGCGAAAGGGTGATGCCATGCAAGGAACTTGAAGAGAGTACCAAATGGCAACAGTCTACGGATAATAACACAGGACACAGCGCAGGGTTATCTGTGTTCAGAAAAGTCCCTTTTCCGAAGGAAGTCGTGATTCAATTTTCAGATCGTATTTTCGAGCCAGGCCAATCAGGAAAGGGATGGAAAGCCGCAGGTAAACGAAAAGGATTGCATGGCTTTCAATTTGCTTCAATCCACGGGGAGTCGTAAAGTAGAGTAGCGGAAGACAGAATCGTGATCAGGTAACGTCACTGCCACATTCACTCTCTCATCAAGCGAAATGACCACCGCAACTCTCTCATCCCAGACAAGTCATTTATCGCTGCAAACCCAGCAGAGAAATATCGGGGTGCTGTTTGTGGAGGTACTCTTCAACTTTCTTGCATCCTGGATCCACATCGAATCCGGATAGGACTTGCAACTTCCTCCTGCTTTCTTGCGTCAAAAGCAGCAGAGACCATACATCGAGCTATCGAGCAAGCTTATGAGAGGGACTTTTCGCATATCCCGTGAGGCTAATCCGCTGCTTCCGCATGCTACAGCTGCTAAAACCTGTACAAAGCGTTCTGGACCGGCACCGGCGACCCCTCGGATACATCGATGTCGCGACATTGAAAACTAGATGGGAGGCCGGGGACGCTGATGATGTACGCCCAGTTCAGCATGGTGACCGCTATGGATGGCTCATCTCATCTGCTTTCAGAGCGAAAAAGTCATCAATGTGATGTCCAGATTCAACGGACAGCATCGCAGCCGTACACCCTCATAACACCTTACACGCCGCTTGCTGAGCTGGAGGAGTTTCTGAAGCACAACATCTTCGCCATAGGTGTGTGCCCGTCAGCTTCCTGCTTCTGCGTATTTATTTTCCGCCAGTCACGGACCCCCGGTCGCAAGTTTGTCGTGGCGTTGGCAACAACGCATGATCTAGAGACCTTCGTCTCGCGTCGGGGTTTCTGATCGTTCGGCGGACTTTCATCTTCCGTTCAGACATAGAATGTATATCCCATATCCTGTATCTTCTTACTAATCTTTGGGCTCGGTGTGTCGCATCTGCTCTGGCATGCATATTCACGGCGCTTCAAGAACCTGGTCGCTGGAAAGTTTATTCAGCAGCCGCCCTTTGAGAGACATCAGTTTCTGGCACTATCCGCGACTGCTGAGCGTACCTTCCATCCCTCCGTCCACCATGACTACATGTCCAGTGACGTGGCCCGAAATCGCTGTGGAGGATAAGCAAACCACCTGAGTGGCAATGTCCCATGGCTCTGCTGGTTTCTTGAGGGGGACGCTGGGGGTGACGGTCAAAATCCTCCTCGATGGCGTTTCCGATTCCAAACTTACGTCGCCAGCGCGCGGTGTACGAAGACCGGATCCTTGAGCTTCTCTTCTTTCTTCGGCGTCCTCACCCAGCCTGGCGCGACGCAGTTGACCCGACCTCTTGGTGCGATCTTGACAATCTCGTTTTTGAGCGACAGCATGAATCCGTACATCAGTGCTAGGCAATCCAATGCACGCGTCAGCACTAATGCAAACTTGGGAGAAAACACTATACCACTCTTGCTGGCAGCGTAGTCCGCATGCCCCGCCTCGCCGTACTTGCCCGCAGTCGAGCCTACGAAGACTACGGCAGCCCGGGCTTTCAGCTCATCGGCGGCGGACTCCAGCTGCTTGAGATACTCTCTCGAGACCAGGAACGCCGCCGTGAGGTTCGTGTCGATCGTATTCCGCCACCGGTCAAGCGTCATATCCACCACCGAGACATCTTCTGGCGGCGAGATAGCGTGGTTTACGACGAGGACCTGCACAGGCCCTAGTACGCTGTTACCGTCTGAGAACAAGCGCACAACATCCTCTTCAGCCGAGAGATTCGCTTGTGCAGCGCGTATTTTGTCGGAGCCAAACTCTGTGGCCAGGGTATTCAAGCTGGCGGCGTTGGTGTTGTAGTGCGCTGTGACTTTTGCTCCCTGTTCTGTATTTCGTTCCAGTGGGATTGCATGAAGTTGTCTGGAAACTTACTGAGGAATAAACGAGTCGTTTCGAGGCCGATTCCTCCACTGGCGCCTGAAAGGGGTCAGCAAGTCTAGTCTAGGATATGCGACGAAGGGAAGGGGAAGAACCAGTGATCAGAACGTGCACGTTTTCCAAGTCGAGGTTCATGGCGGAATTGGGCTCTTTTTCTGGCTTGTTTCTGCTCCCTTTATAGCTTGAGTGCAATTGTGATACCCGGGGAATATCGATCCGGGTGTGAGTCATATGGAACGCCGACGGCACTCCACAATAGATGCAGTTGAAATTGGTCCGACTTCCTATTTGGGTCTCCACAACGCTTATCGATTTATATGGAAATTTCAGGACAATCCGCATTCCAATTCCACACCGCCTTCGTACAGCAACATTATCCTACATTTATGCTCACCATAAAAGCGATATCAAATCAGTACGCCTCGAGGCCTTGCTCAGTATTTCGGTTCAGCAGGCGTCCTTTGAGATCACGATATCAGCGGTCCTAGATGCAGGTTCTAATCAAGCAAGTCACCTTCCATCCCTCCTTCCACCATTAAAACGTGTCCGGTTACATGACCGGAGAGCTTGGGGATGATAGGACGACGACTTGTGTCGCGACGTCCCACGGCATTGCGACCTTCTTGAGCGGGGGTTTCTATTATACGACGCAATTCTCAGACGTTGGTTTTCGGGAGAATCATGAAGATAGATGCATACGTTGCGAGAGCACGGTACACGATCAATGGGTCCTTCAGGGCCTCCTCTGCCATGGCCGTTCTCACCCATCCCGGCGAGACGCAGTTCACTCGCCCTCTCGGCGCGATCTTGACGATCTCGTTCTTGAGCGAGAGGGCGAAGCCATACGCCAACGCTGGGCCGCCGGTTATTGACGCACCGCGATAGCTCATAGTACTCTGCACTCACCGCTCTTGCTCGCAGCGTAGTCCGCATGCCCCGCCTCCCCGTACCTGCCCGACGTCGAGCCCACGAAACATATCGACGCCTTTTCCTTCAGCGCATCGGGCGCCCCCTCATAAGCTGCCGCAAGTACTTCTCCCGCGCGACCAGAAACGCGCCCCGTGAGATTCGTGTCGAGCGTCGTCTGCCACAGCGCGAGACTCATCTCCCGCACCGGCACGTCCTCGATGGGCATATCCCTGGGTTGATGACCACGACCCCTGCACCGGCCCCAGCGCCGCGTTGCTCTCTGCAAAGAGGCGCGCGACGTCCGCCTCGGCGCTCACGTTCGCTTGCGCGGCGAAACGCCGGGTGGATCCGAATTCCGCGATGAGGGGGTCGAGGGTGGAAGCGGTGGTGTTGTAGTGGGCGGTTACTTTCGCGCCCTGTTCTGTGGTACGCCACGCGTAAATGTTTTGTTGGGCTAACCGCAAAGATGAGGAGCGACGCACTGAGGAATAAACGCGCCGTTTCGAGGCCAATTCCTCCGCTTGCGCCTAGAGGAAAGCGGGTCAACACAACTTAGCTCGTGGTGGCATTGGAGTAGAAAACCTGTGACGAGGACATGCACGTCTTGCAATTCCAGATCCATAGGGTTGAAGTGGGAGAAAACAGAGACGTCCACACCCGGGCCGTCACTTAAGTATGGTACCTGAGAACCCGTGTGAAAAACCTAGATCCACGGGGCGCGACTTGAGGTCAGTTGTCTTAAGTACGTTGCACTGATTGATGCCGACCGAGGACGCGTCGTCACAGCTCATGTGCGAGTGACTTTTCGTGTTGGTGTGACACCGCATAGACCGAGTGGGAATGTCTTCATTGTTGGTATAGATACATGGGGATTTACTAGAATCTAAAACTAATTTACAGTTATGGCCCAGTCTTTCTACGAGAAGTTGAATTAAAACTCACTCCCCACAAAGGCCTCCGCAAAGTCGGGCCACAAATAGGGATTTCCGAAGTTGGGTTCAACGTTTCCAAGGCTCCAGATTGAGCGGCTCCTCCGTGAACGTCGCCAGACTCTCTGCGGTCTTCACCGCATTCTTGATCTCCCGGCCGTTAATGTCGTGTTGCGCCAACGCGTCGTATCCCTCTTCGGAGACATCGGCACCGGCGCCGCCATTGAGTTTGCTCAAGTCCAGAGGCGCCTACGCGCTTCGACCTGGAGGTTTTCGTATTTGGTGCCATGTGGATCCGGACCGGAATGCGGGGTCGAAGGGAATGCATCGGGTGAGTGATAGTGGGCGAGGCGACTAGCGGGATGAAGGACTCACGGTGTCTGACTCGGTTAGTCCCAGGAAGAGTATACCTTCGTAGTACTCCAAAGCCGTAGGAAGACCGAGACGAGAGCATTCCGGTTGAACATCTGTCAGCGTCCGTTTCTCTAGAAAGACGTCGGCTCATCAATGAGAGGACAGCTTTCCACGTCTGAGCACGTCCAGAATCCGCGCGAGTTCCGTTCCAGATTGGATATTGATGTACCTGTTTGGCCGGGATAGTGTCCTCCATCGCGGCCAGACCAGTACGGTAACGAGATCGCGATGAGACGCATATAAGGGTCGCCGGTGTACTCGGCAATGCACTCCGCCGTGAGTGTCCCCCACACCAGGCGAACCGTGCAGCACAGTGACAAGCCCTCGGCCTTTGCCTTTGATGATCGTCAAATTTGCTGTCCTCGATCTTCAAGTGAGAGACACCAGTGCCCGAATGAGCGTTAGATGCCTCAGGAAGCACAAGACGTTCAAAAGAGACCTAT
>JARKIC010002055.1:0-79830 GCA_029378375.1 Mycena olivaceomarginata
TGACATGGTATGACATGATTCAAAGTGGAAATCTGCACTACTCAACGAGTACTTTTCGACTGTGCTAACAGATTTTTCCCACGCACCCTCTACAAAAAGTTGGTTTCAAAATCTAAGCAAAAATCGCGTACTCTACGAGAATTGCCTTTTATGGAAGTCGGTTAACATACCCAAATGTCTTCTATTTATCCATACTTTTGGTCTATAAGTTGTTTGGAGTGATCTGATATGCCCAGCATCGAGAACCACCGGCGCCATTACTTTTGGTGAATGCAAGTATGCATCCCCAACAAACAAGACCGGCGCCCCCAGCGCAATCATCGATACGACCGAATCCCCCTCCCATGGCACGCTGATGTGCTGGTACAAACAATGCTAGAGATCCAGCTGCTGTATAAGCGAGTGGTTGAAGGCAGAGGTTGTGCAACAGCGTGGTACAAAGTGATGGTTGGATCCAGCTGTCATGAATCACCCTGACTCAGCATCGCAGATATCCTTTTTCGGGTTCTACCATATTCCTTTTTGGGAATAACCCGTCCTTGATCGGGTTATTCCCTGGCCCACAACACTCACTCGACCCTCAGGGACATGAACATCCCTTGGACCTTTATTCGGAATCCATGCAGACATGGATTCCTCACCACTTTATCACCCAGGTTCTTCTTGCAGTAACCCGGGACTCTATACGATGATGGCATGACACCATACACATGCAACCCGGGTTCTGTGCGCTAGCAACCCAGACTTCTTTGTGCCGATGACCATATCCAATGGGTCATGACTACACTCCTTTATGTTGGTGGATATTCACTCCTGATATCCCTGCCAAGACGACTATGCTCCTGAATGGCGACAGGTGTCCCCTGAGTGCCACCTGTTGACTCCTTTATGCTCATGACTCCTTGGTGGCCCCTAGATGCTGTGGTGATAACACATAGGGACTAGGAGCATCAGCATTAATGTTCCTTAATGCTGGATACAGTAACTGATCGCGATCGTATTTAATTTATGTAGAAAGGTATATAAACTCGGTAGAATCTCCCCTGTACAGTAGATTCTACCTCGTCTATACTCAGGCCTTACTTGGCTGGATTGCTTGGTTCTTGAACTTGAGCCTGGAGCGCTCTTGTTCTCATCTCGTTGTTCTGGTCTTGCCTTCGCTCCCCCTTTCACTCGACAACACCAGAACTCCTACTCTCTGTGTCTTGCCTTGGATATCGACCTAGCAGTGTTGGATCTGGCCTGTTAGGTAGCAGCAAGGAGAGACACTTACCTACCAAGGGGAAGAGATCATCACACTAGTTCCCTGTCAGGGTTGTACAGAGACTGGTTCGCCTGAAGTTCCCCTCAGACACCCCTCGGTCTTGGATCCAGTTGGAACCCCTGTTTGGAGTACCCCTGAGTCGGGTTCCTCCTCTCGGGTTCTTGGGACGCAACCCCAACCCCCTATCCAGAACCTGAAGCCCCTATTTGAGACACCCAGAGCGGGTTCCTCTCACTAGGGTCTGGTGCATAGTTGCAGTACTCTCGCTGCAATATCTTCGGGTTCTTCCGCATGGGTTGCTCACCACCTATGGATGCTGGCCTGGTTGGCCACATCCTCCTCTTGGATCCTCGACGCACGGTCATGCGCTATTCGAGCGGTGACGGATTCTCTCTCAACACCTAGGGATGGCTGCTGTTGTGTCTGGTGTGGACATGGTCCAGCTGACCTAAGGGCCGTTGCTGACAGCTGCTGTATAAGCGAGTGGTTATAAACAACGATTGGCTGGTACCAACATCGGCACTTTAGCTCAGTGGTCTAGAGTACTTCTCTAGAAAGCAAGAGGTCCTGGGTTCGAATCCTGGAAGAGCCATCTTTTGGAACATTTCCACAGATTATTTCACTGTCGTTACAGCGTGTGGACGACCTCCCTTATTTTCCATTCTCGGACGATCTCTTGCACCGGACGGACCCTACCCTATGCCTGACACCAAACCATCAGACGAGGCAGAGGATATCCTGACACAGCCAGCCTTCCACTTCACAACGATGCATTGACTAGCTGAGGGAGACCGCCCGTCTCTCCTCCTTCCTGAATGTTCCAGCACACCTACCAACATGACCACCAGGCCGGTGCCTGAAGCTCCAAACATATTCCGAGGTCGTTGGGCCTCGCTGTGCCTCGCACGCACCCAAAGACGATTGGTCTCCTCAGCAGAGGCGCCGAGTCTCCTGCCGTATATGCACCCTGAAATGCCTCATGACGTTCCCTGCCCCCTGGAAACACCTGTGACCCGCATGGCACCTCTGGAAACGTGGGAAGTTGTCGAGGAGGTATAAAAGGGAGCACATTTAGTAGGAGTAGTCAGTACCTTCCGGCCTGCAGAAGTAGCTTCCAGGGTGTTCCCCCTACTTACTGTACCACTCTCACTCAATCTAAAGGGGTACTCCCAGCCTTCCCCCGACCTTGTACCTCTCTTGCACCCTTCTCCTCGCCCACAGCTGGAGACAGGCCACATCTCTTACATTCGCTTGTTCATCGGTGTCTCACCTCCCACACCTCCATCAGCAGGGTCCCTCCTCACCGAACCCAGTGTCACAATCCCAGGCTTCCTTGATTAGGATCACCATTCTCATGAGCCTCGCTCTGTAGAAAACAGGCCTGGAGAGAAGCCATCACATTCAAATTGCTGTCTGTAGCCAATGAGACCAACTGTCTCGCCATCGACTGAACGACGTTGGTGTCATTGTCTATGCGATACACATCGCATCTCCAGTGCTGGCTCTAAGGGGAAGAGTGCACCAAGGAAGGCAGACAGGGCAACATATTTAGGGTTCCAGTACACTTGTATGGGGAACCAGGTCTAGTAATTCACATCCCCTCTATCGTTTTCATTAACAACAGGTCCACTACACTCGTCACACACAGGAGACAAACGATCTCCACGAACCACTGTTTACACACACACACACACCCATTGCTCACACAAGGCCGATTCGCGCACTGACCTTCCACTCTATCATTCAACTGTACTTTCCCCTCTAGAGGATGAATGTAGTGAAATTTGAATCACATACTTTTCGATACTGACACCGCGGTCATTATCACACTGTGAAGGCGTCCTTCAGTCTTCTTTGTTCGAAAACCCGCAATCCACATTTTCCAGTGTTCTCCCTTCATAGTGGTCCCGTTATCCGGATTGTAAACACCATGCCATGGTCGTAGGGCTTATTGTCACTGTCTATTGGTTATTGTCGTGCCGGCGTCCCCATTGTCTTTGGTGCTCGACTCCCCATGTTGTGGTATCTCTTTTCCTCTGTGGTTCAAACCTGTCGAGGTGTCTCAGGTTATGCAACCCACCCACACCCTCTATTCATTATTTCAGCTAATTTGACAAAGTTTTGATGGCTGTGGATGTTTCCGTCGTTATGGCACCTAGAGAGGAATCTTTGATCTACTTCCAAAAGTAGAGCTCGCTTGGTGCTTCTTCTTGAAGCATTTTAAGCTTTCTCCTTGAAACATGGGCTCGGGTTCTGAACTTAATCAGAGCCTTGAGCCTTTTTGTTCCTTGTCAGGGGAACCCCCGCTTCGGACGGTTTTCCATCCGGACCCAATCCGGATGCTCCGGATGCTTCGGGCGCTTCGGGCGCTTCTCCGGATGGTTTTCCGCCCGGCGCTCCGGACACTTCTGCGCCCTTCTATCCGACCGCCAAACCACCCGGGACATCCGTCCACTCTCGTTGGCACGTGCTGTGCGATCAGGCCCGCGATCATTGTAGATACCTCCGGACACGTGCTACTGGGTAGTTACCAACTAGTATATAAGGTTTCGCCTAGCGTGGGAATCCTCATCCTTTCTTCTCTTCAGATTCCCCCGCTAGGTGCGTAGTATTTCCGCTCCTGTATTTTAGTACCTATATTTATTCTTCGGATTCCCCCGCTAGTTTCCGCGCCCTGCGCCGAGCTTAAGGTTGCCCTTACATTCCTGTCCTTCTGCAGCACACCACCGTCTTTTCCCCACCATCATGGCCTATACTCTGCGCAACTTTGCTCTTGCCTGGAACCTGGGGTTCTACTTCCTTCTGCATTTGGTGCCTGCCCTTTGGATTGGGATCACCAAAACACTGATGGGACCCGTCTCCTCCTCGGGTAAGGTATGGAGAGCTTTCGCCATCCACACTGATTCTTCCACGAGCGTTCGGATGGGGTGTCTCTTATGTTGGTGTTCAGCTACAATGGGGTGGATTCTGGAGTATTGGGCCCAGAACCCGTCCGCCAAGTCGACTGCCTCCTTTGTCTCTGGTTGGCAACCTTTACTGCCTATGGCTCCTGGGCTCTCTTCCGGGCGTTTTTGAGCTTGGTTCTCCCCTCAGTCTGCTACCATTTGACCCCTCGCCTCCCCATTTTTGACTTCTGTCCTCGGCTTGCAGACTATCCTTGGGTCTGGACCTTGGACGAAATCATGCACCAACACTTTCTGGTGTGCACCTGGTTGTCGTTTTGGTGCGTTGAGGAGCGAGGACCAGCAAATTGGCCCGTGTGGGTTTATTGGCTCTGATGGGGAATGGAGTCCACCATGCCCAGTGTTTTTGACGAACTTTTGGATCAAATGCTTCTATCATCTGAAACTTCTTTCAATGAATACCGCCAATCCCGGGAGGACCATGTCCACCAGGTCTGTTGCCATCGACAGCTCTTCCAATTCATGGTATGTCATCTTCAAATTGTCTGCACCATTCCTCCCGACTGACTCGGCACACAGCTTCAAATGGAGCATGTCCTATTCTGGCTCCGCCACTTGGGTTTTGGGGTGGCTTGGTCCGAACAATACAACCAACTACTAGGTCGTTTGTTCCCCGATATGTTCCCCGACGTGCCTGTAGCATCTCGCCAATCAGAACTGGTGCGGCTTCGGTCGTGCCTAATCAATTTTCTTCGTCCAGTTTCGGGTTCGCGGTCAGGTCCTGCGCCTTTTGATACGCCGGCGGGTATTGCTCGAATCCGCCTCATCCCGATAGGGGAACCCAACATTTGTTCCGGATTCCAACCTTCTACGGATTCGTCGATTTCCTCGGTTCGCAGAGCAGCCGTGCATTTTTCCACCGATAGGATCCTCGAGTACCTCGATGTTGCGTAACCCAACTAAACCAGAAGCTTGATGCATTACTGACTTCACCTCACAGAGCTCGCTTCTTCTGACGGACAGTGGACTCCTCACGAAGAAGCCGCAAATCCGGGGCGTATCCTCGTGGGCGATAGGTTGGACTTAGAAATTATCGCTGCCGGCTTACCGCCCAGCGATTTCATAGGCGCAACTCTCCCCACACCGCCTCCTTCACCATCTCCCACTCTGGCTCCTTCTCCACCCGTTACTCATTCTCCCTCTCCTCCTCCCATTACTGTCTTGGAGTCGGACAATCCTTCGCCGATACCTACTCCCTCCCCGCCTCCTGCTCCTTCTAGCAGGAAACGGACCAGGTCCCGATGAGAGAAACGAGCACCTGGCAGGTCCTCAACAGAGACAGAGGTGGGTCTGGTGCCACCTCCGAAACCGCCTACCATCCGCATTCCTTCGGCTCATGTGCGTTCCAGCGCAGGGCAGGATCCCGCTCAGCACCCTCGTGTCTTCTCATTGGAGGGGTTCCACCCAAAGGGAGCCGTTGTCTGCACCCTTTTCCCACCATGCAAGTGGTGTAGCAACACCAGTCAGCTTTGCATCCTGGAGGTGGTGCAACCACTGGCCCCCAAGACACTCTGATGTTGTTCGCTGTGCAAGGCGGCATACACCCCTTGTCTCAGTTGGACAAAGTTCTCCAACACGTATGAGGAAGGGAATGATGAAGTTTTGCACAGGTTCCAGGTTCTACTCTGGGAACACCTCGGGAAAGGTTCGTATTTCCCCATGCACCCCGAACCTTGGTGGTCGGACTTGCCAAAGACCCGTATATATCTTATTTTGTTTTCCTGGGTCTTCTTCCTAACACTCTTCTCCGTCCTAGGACTCTCGACCACATATCAAGAGTTCCTTCTGCTTCGTCCTGAGCCTCGTGCACTGGGTCCTTTAGTGCGTCGTTGTCCCGTTGCACTGTCATCGGGTTTCTGAAGCGGAGACCTTCAGAGAGTGAAACCCCCGCTCCCAAGAGGCATAAAATGTTGCACCCATGGGGTTCCCATCCCATGCCTTGTCCCAAAGTGACCGAGGTGACCGATGAAGATGACACCCCTGCAATAGCCAACAACCCCTGGTTACGACCTCGAGGACGAGGATGTGCAAATGTTGTTCCCGGAACCATCCATTGCGGCCGACGACTGCAATTATGACTCCGGACTGGAACCCGCACTGGCTGTTGTTCCTCCTGAACAGCAAGTGTCTTCCTCCTGCATGACGTTGGACGATCTGCCCTCCCCTTGAGGCTCGTTTTCTCGGGTTTCGTCTCCAACCTGTTACAGAGCTCACGGCTGCTTCTCGCTCATCTTTCGTGGAGGAGATTGTACAACAATCGGCCAAGAGCACCGGCAATGAGGAGCAGCTGGAGAGTGTGTTATTGATGATGTCCGAGGTGTTTGGGCAGGCGGGTAGACTCCTGGGTCAGAAACGTCGCGGCAATAAAGGGAAGGGGAAAGGACACGCGTTGTAGTGCACACATTTTGGGGTATTTTCGTTTTATTTCCAAATCCAGCAAAAAGCATAGTGTTGCTCCTTTTGGTGTGCCAAGATTAGATTTTCATTTAAGGATTTTTGCCAAGATATTTCGACAAGTAGATGACAGTGAGGGTTATGGATATGGGTATAGCCCGTTCCATGGCCATGGGTTCCTGTTGTACCTCTTTCTTCAGAGTCGCCCCTGTACCACCTCTACCCACGTATTGGTGGTTCGGGTTCTAGAGTTGGTACCCAGCCTTTCTTTGTAAGGTGGGGTAGACCCCGACTCTTCGTCTACTATCTGGCCCAGGAGGCCTGAGGTCTCGGGAGAGGGAACAAAACGGTTCCTGCTCCTGCATGGGTTTGCCAATTCCGTAATGAGGACATTGTCCATATATACGGAGAGAGTGGCCCCGCTATCCAGGCTGGTTACCGTAGGGTATAGTTGCCCCCTGTCGGTGTGAATCGATACCTCCGGGTTCTGATCTGGATGTCCAACTCTCCGAGTGGCCTCTCCCCTCCTGCCGGGTTTGTCTCACCTCTCTGTGACGCGGGTCCTCCTCCTTCCTTCCTCTCAACTGAGCCCAGTCGGAGGCCTCGTAATCTTCACCAGCCAGGCTCCAACATGTTCCGTTAAACACCAGAGTTTTCTCATCTAGGGGGAATGTGGTCCGCACCTTGGAATCCGCCTGTAACCACCCAAGGGTAGAGCAACCTGTCCTTCTTGAGTTGCCCATATCAGGGCAATGCATAGCGCAGCCATTCCTGTGAACATGCCCCCCCACCAGAGTAGGGTTCCAACCCACTCTCCAACACCCTGTCCAGTTGTGTTTCCGGCAACCATAATATTTGTAGGTGCCATCTTCTCGTTCCAAGCGTAGATCGGTTTGTCGGGGCTGGCAGAAGAGATTCTATGTTCTGTCAGCAACAGCCTCTGGGTCGGCTAAACAGTGAGTAACCCGGCGAGAACCCCAACCAGGATAAACCCGATAGACACTAGTAGCTAGTGTGATTCCCGAGCAGTAGGATCAACCGTACAGTGTCCTCTCTGGGAGGCTGTATGTCGTAGGTCGGGATGTAAGGCGGTGTGAGGTCTCCGAGCGTGCTATGCACTGCTCATTGCCTCATGGCCCCTGCGAACCATCTGCACAAGTAATGGGACGAGCTCGGACGTACGCAACGGATCTTCCTAAACGGGATTCCACGTTACCGGAAGCAGCTTCTGAACGAGACCAATGCTCTCCCCACCATCCGTGTTGCCTCCCCTGCCATTCGAGCTCGCTCCTGCACCATTGTCTCCCGGATACAACTGTTCCAGGACTCCCTTCCTACGACGTGTGGCCAACGAGCGACCCTCCATATATGCACCTCCAACGAACGAGACTGGCACTCTCCACACTACACAGATTGTGCAGGCGTCCAGTAATCAGGATACGACCAGTCCACGGATGACCTCCCTTATTTTCCATTCTCGGACGATCTCTCGCACTGGACGGACCTACCCCATATGTCAGCACAGAGCAGATTCTGGGTTCTGAGGTGACAAAGGCGACTGAAGCACAAAGAGTTCCAAACAAATAAGCCTGGAGTTTAGACTAGAATAGTGTAAAGTACAGGGAATTAACTACAGCTTATATACTAAAGTCCCTAGGGGTTTTAAATTAAGGTACAGTGTCCAACGGCAACGGACAAGATTAATATGAAGTAAATGAAGGGTATATGAACGTAGAGGGGTGATCGGGAACCCGAGGGTCAGGGAACTGATCGAAACTGATAGGGATCCTAAAATGGTATCCTGGTTTGATTGATCAGATAGTTGATCTGATCAATGATCGGGTTGTTTGGGTTCTAGAAGTAAAATGAAAAGACAATTCATGACACCGTACCTGACTCCGAACCATCGGACGAGGCAGAGGATATCCCGACACAGCCCATCCCTCACTTCACATGACGCATTGACTAGCCGAGGGAGACCGCCCGTCTCTCCTCCTTCCTGAATGTTCCAGCACCTACCAACACAACCACCAGGCCGTGCCTGAAGCTCCAAATGTATTCCGAGGTTGTTTGGCCTTGCTGTGCCTCGCACGCACCCAAAGACGATTGGTCTCCTCAGCAGAGGCGCCGAGTCTCCTGCTGTATATGCACCCCGAAACGCCTCATGATGTTCCCTGCCCCCTGGAAACACCTGCGACCCGCATGGCACCTCTGGAAATGTAGGAAGTTGTCAAGGAGGTATAAAAGGGAGCGCATTTAGTAGGAGTAGTCAGTACCTTCCGGCCTGCAGAAGTAGCTTCCAGGGTGTTCCCCGCTCACTGTACCATTCTCATTCAATCTAAAGGGGTACTCCTAGCCTCCCCCCAACCTCGTACCTCTCGTGCACCCTTCTCCTCGCCCTACAGCTGGAGACAGGCCACATCTCTTACATTCGCTCGTTCATCGATGTCTCACATCCCACACCTCCATCAGCAGGGTCCCTCACCGGACCCGGTGTCACAATCCCAGGCTTCCTCGATTAGGATCACCGTTCTCACAAGCCTCACTCTGTAGAAAACAGGCCCGGAGAGAAGCCATCACATTCAAATCGCCGTCCGTAGCCAACAAGACTAACTGTCTCGCTGCCAACTGAACGACGTCAGTGTCATCGTCTGTGCGACACACATCACATCTCCAGTGCTGGTTCTAAGGGGAAGAGTGCACAAAGAAAGGCAGACAGGGCAACACATTTAGGGTTCCAGTACACTTGTACGGGGAACCAGGTCAAGGGATTTACATCTTCTCTACTGTTTTCACTGACAACAGGTCCACCACGCACGTCCACACCTAGGAGACGAACGGTCTCCACGAATAACTGTTCACATACACATATACACACACACACACACACACACATACACACACACACACACACACATACACACACACACACACACACCACTCACACAAGGCCAATTCGCGCACTGACCCTCCGCTCTATCATTTGACTGTACCTTCCCCTCTAGAGGACAAACATAGTCGAATTCGAATCACATACCTTTTGATACCGATACCGCGGTCCTTATCACAGCGGAACCCGGAACAAGTCAAAGAGGGTGCGATATCCACTCAGGTATACAACCCGGGGCATGGATACAACCCGTAGTACGATGTGGAGGAAGTGGGGCAGGTGGAGACAATGCCTACTGTACAGGCATGTATGGTTACAACGTCACGCATCACGCAGGGGTCGTTGTGTTGTTAATTCTGCATTGCGTCACGCAGTTAGTAGGGTCGGTTGTTGGGATCCGGAGTGTGACACCAAAAAAATCGGAATAATTTGGTAGGTCAAAAAAATTTCATACAGCGTGTAAAATAGGTAAATACTCGAAATGGAATGGTCAGAAAGTTTATTTACCATTGTACGGTCTATTCGTCCAGCGCTTCGACCGCGTTGTTAACTTTAACAACTGTCACGCATCACAGCGGACACATTGTTGTGATAGGGCCCATGATAATCGGTTTTGGTGCTTCATACGGCAATCCGGACAAAATTTTCAAATCTTGACCCACCTTTGAGCAGAATCCGGACAAATCTGGACCTCGTGGTCACCGACTTTGATGCGCCAGTCCGGACAGAGTGGCCGAGATCCTCAAATGTCTGAGACCCAGTCCGGACAAGGCTTGCGTGGGACAACCGAGAGGTCAAATCCATTGTCTGTCTGCTTTGTTTCTTGATCATGGTCGACTTCCTATATTTGTTAATGTTCTATCTTCAAAGCACGGAGCAGTGCATTTTGCAATGGTGCGGTGGCATACGAACGGCAAACTGTTTACATTGATTCTATACTACAACATTTTCATACCTACTACCCCGCACTACCATGGACCAACACATCGTTGACGACAGTGATCTTCAACGAGAAAACACACAATGGATAAGATCTGAATGGATTGGATGCAACCGCACCTTTCGAGATATTCCGGACTTTGTAGCCATCGAAGCCGTCCGTGCCATCCAGATTCCGCCGGAATTTGAAGCAACTCTCCCATCCGAACACGACTCTCCATCGCACATGTACGCAACCAGTAATCTTCCAAGCTGGGATCCTGCAGTGGATACTGGCGCAGAAGATGTTAGCACAGGCGCTATTGATTTCGACGCTGCCGCACCTTCGTTTAATCCATCTGGAACACCTCTCCTTCCTCTGCGAACGATACAACGCCTCCACGATGCGTTTGGCCAGGCATGGTTCGACGCGAAACTGTCGATTCGTGATGCCCGCGACGCCCACGATGTCCGTTACTACCCGCTCTGGTACCTTTCGTATGCTCGCAGAGTGCGGCTTGCAGCGCGGGGTTTCTACCGCTGGAGTAGCGTGTTTGGTTGGCTGTTGGAAGAGCGGGCAGATCAAGAGCCAGAGGAGGAAGAATGGAGGCAGCGCACCACCGATATCCTGTCATCTTTGCCCGGATGGACCGGCCATGTTGGTGGCAAGCTGTACGACCTGACTTTTGAGGCCCTAGCAGAGTTGCTGGGTGATAATCCTCTTGCTGGCGCTGTCCTGGACGCACTGATCCAGGAAATTCAAGAGCGTGTCATTCTGCAGGAAGGGGAACTCACCCCTGTGCTGCTCGCAGACACGTCGTTCCCTACGTTCATCGAGACAGGAGCTGTCGCCCAATCTAATCACCTTGGCTTCCCAGCTGTTGCGAAGTATGCGCAGCTTCTGAAGTCACATACACCTCCACGCACTTTCGCATTCCCCCTCCACTCACCGCCTCATCATTGGATGGCTTGTTCGGTGGACATCCCCACAGGGCGCATTCGATTTGGTGACGGATTCCATATGGATGCACCAAGTTCTCTAGCGAGCAGATTAGCTCAGTGGCTTGGGTCGGCAGCCGGGATGTCCAAGGTGCGAATCACAAATGATTTACCTTGTGGCTCCCAGCACGACGTCGTGAGCTGCGGTATTATCGCTGTCAACGCGATTGCACACCAGATCCTGGGAGATCGACTCTGGGACATTACTTGCGCCCGCACCCACCGACTACAAGCCTTTTGCAGGATTGCTAAAATCATCATACGTGATGTGAGTTGTTTATCGCATTTAGTGGACCCGCACTGACTCGACACAGAGTAACAAGGTTTCGGACACCCCTCCGTTGTTAGATCTCCTCTCAGGTCCCGTTTTTGCCACCTAAAAATACAATATCGCCAGCCACAGAAGTGCATGGTGCAGCGCCACCCGGTGGATCGTTGTCAGACGAAGACGTCGAGGACTTCTTGCGCGAGATTCATGAGAAGAAGCCGGCCCCAGCTTCCTCAAAAGACCCCGGGAGCACGAGCAGGAGGAAGGCGAGGATATGCCTGCCGCCAAACGCAAAAAGGGCCCGGCTCCGAGTCGTGCCAGTACAGTCCAGAAGAAGCCCGCACCAGCGAGCAGCAAAGCCTGCTTGCCGAAAAATCGTGGCGAGAACTCAGCAGACAAGCCGGAGATTACAGGCACGGGTGCCTCGAAGAAACCGGTCATTCCCCGCAATGTCCAGCTGGAAATCCTGGATTCGTTGCACCAGGGCGGCCAGAGTAATAGTGCACGCCATGATCGTGTTGTTGCCATCCTCATTCGACATGGCCTGTATCGTGGAGACAAGAGGCGGCTGAAAAAGTTGGAGGAAGCGTGCAAGAGAGACGGCGGCGATCCGAATCCGGGCCTGGATATCAACAACCCTAACAAGTCGTTTGTTCCCGATGCAGGCAGTCGATTCAGCTGAAGGCTGTTTACCAAGCGGCGCGCTTCTGTGAACACTGGCAGAAGGGGACGTGTCGGAAGCCAGACGTTCGAAATACATCCATTTCCTCCTTTTTCAAGTCTCAGCCTGCCAACAACACGTCGACGCCCGCGTCCAAGCCCCGAGCCAAACCAGTTGAATTAACCAAATTCTGTCCCGGTCTCACAGGTGCGATCCATCCTCGAATTGACTACTACATCGAGAACTGTCCGTCAACCGGTGCTGGTGCTCATCAGATCAATTTCTACGTGAAGCGACTGTATGAAGTAGACCGGGGCATCGTGTCCATTACGGATTCGGAGCTTTCAGACGAGGAGCGAGCAAAGGCCTATCAGCAGCAACAGCTAGACCGTGCCTGGCGCATTGAGACGTCGCCACAGCATTCCGCGGTTGTGGCCACGAATTGTGTTGTGCAGTTTACGGTCCGCTCTCAACGGGAGCTGGATGATCTCACTCTAGTCTGCACACCCTGTGAGACGGTCTACTCATCGCGCGAGTTCAGGAACGCGATCAATCACAACCGCGACAAAACTCACGCGCAGATGCAGTGCACACCGAAGATTTACTCCAACCCGATCCGGGCTCGCCTCATGGCGAGATACCATGGCTTAGAGGAATTTCTTGGAAAGGTGTGGCCCTCCTCCAATTTTTCTCTTCGCGAGTATTGACTTCTCCCAAGCGAAGCGAGCTCAATGTATTCCATCGGTTCGCCCTCGCCGTTGGTGAGGGGCAGTTCAAGAACAACCAGGTCTTCCTCGGCCTGGTCGAGTCCACGCAACTTGGCCTGGAGCGCAATGTCCGCGGTTGTGGGGCTGCAGAACTTCAAATATCCTCCCGCATTTCAGGAATGGTGCGCGCTAATCCACAGCCTCAGTCCTCGGGCGTATCGGAACATGGCGCAGCATATTCGTGTCGAGTCCGAACAATCAATCAAGTATGTGCATTTACGACGATGAGCTCTTTTACTTACTCCCTCATCTAGACATCGAACATCCCAGCGCCCACGGTTCCCCATCGGAATCACTGATGCATCATATGAGCATCTTGCCACCTACCTCAAGACCTACGGGTATCCTGCTAATTATCCGCTGTGCGTTTCAGTCGACGATACAAAACTTTTACCGGCGATGCACCCGTTGTATGATGGGCCCGAGAAAAGCTGGTACTTGATCGGTCTCCCGGGTGAGAAGCAGCTGAAGGTTCGCTCATCCGAAGAGCTCGAACGCCTCATGGACCAAAAGCATTCTCCTGCGACAAAGGTATGTCTAATGCAACTGTTCCCATTCCCAGTTAGCTTATGAATCCTAGCTGCGCCTGTGGGCAATTTCGATACCGTTCGCGGGAATTCCGCCGCTTGCATTTGCCATCTTACCCATCTCCTCGACAATCAAGGCCCCGGAACTGGGTGGTCCATCACGTCGCGGCGATGAGCGGCCTAGTGGAACGAAATTACCGGTTCATCTCCAACGTCGCGGATGGTGCAGCCGTTGAACGGGACTGTCAAGCCCGTGTAGCCGCCAAAAGCCAAACCATCTCCCACACCATTCGTCCGCCTTCGCATTTCACGGAGCCGGCTATCGTCGTCCCCCTCTACAATTTCCGGGAAACATCTTCATTAATACCCAAGACGCGCCTCATGCGAGGAAAACTGGTCGGAACAACAATCTTCTCGGGTGCGCGCGGCCTTGTTCTCGGGGACTTCACAGTGTACTACAAACAACTACTTGACTTGGCGACTACTGTTGACGACCCTCCACTGTACGACCGCGACGTTATCAAAGCAGATAAACAGGACGACAATGCTGCAATCCGTGTCTTCTCTGCCGCGTCACTGAAGAAGCTCTCTGGGGATGTCGAGAAGAACATGGGCCTCATTGTTTTTCTTTTCGTCATCGGAGAGCTAGTTGACGCCTATGAGAGCCGGACTATGACACATGCCACTCGCGCGAAGGTCGCGATCCGTGCACGCCTGTTCTTTTCGACGTGGAAGGTGTTTCTAGACAAGCAAGGATATCCGCAGGCTCGGTATTACATCTCGTCTGCCGCTGATAAAATATACGACATGCTCATAGATGGGCTTCTCGGATTGATCCTTATCCACCGAGACCATCTTTCACCCTCCTCCATACCCCTACTGCCATGGAAGCACGTATCAATGGGCAACGAACGAATCTTTGCAGCGCTGCGGGACCTTTTCCCCGATATGACCCTTGCGCAGGCAATATTTGCCATTCCCAACTTACGTGCCACCATGTCAGCCGCCAAGCAGGCTCTTTTTTCCGCAGCGAGTTTCAAGAAGACAGCGAACGGATACAGCTTCGCAGACGTTACGGACGATCGCAGTCTCAATCTTGTTGAGCTCGCCAGCTTCCCGACCGACGCGGAGCTCACCACATTGTATGGCGAAGCAATCGAAGAGAATACAGTCCTCTGGTCACTTCTCAATATCAATTTTCATGCGCTTGCAAAAGCTCCACCTGTCATTGTCGCTCCATCTCCAGTAGACACCGACGATCACCCAGAGGCACACTTGACAGAGGATGACATCGCCGATACGGAGGCTTCAATCGTCGACTTGAGCATCAAGGACGAGCTTGAGCAAGCGTTAGCTGCGGTACAGGATGTAATCGGGCTCCGAAGGGCAGAGGAGGAGGAGGTAGATCTGTGTGCATATGCTGCGGCGGCGCTCGTCGTCGACAATCTGAGTCGCATGTACGTCTTTCTACTTCTATGACTCGGTGGCATTGAGACCGACCTGTATATTCTAGCGACAACCTGCCTGAACTTGAAGACCCTGCTCAGCTTGAAATCTGTCGCAAGGACATCGCCCAGATAATCAAAATGACGCCTCAGACAGTCGAATCTTTACTGATCGGACTCAAAACAAGCTTCGGCGGCCCATCGCAGCGATCGCTCGACAAGCCCGCGCTTCTGCCACCAGTGATTTCCGATATCACCGCGTCGGAACTACAGCCGCTGGTTGTCATTCGAGAGATGCACCAGACCGAGCATGCACGCAAGGGTGTACAGAGCTACAAAGCCGGTTCGGTGCACGACTCACGGTCAGCCCAAGGGTCAAATGGCTCGGCATCGAAGCAGCCCTCGGAGAAACAGCTGGTCGCACGTCGTATCCAGAGTGTCATCCGAAATGCCAACGGACGAAAGGCAACCACGGGACTGAACCGGAAAGCCAGAACTGAGCAACCAGAGCTTGAAGATATGGTGCCCAAGTCCACGGGCAATGCAGCAAACGCCGCCGCCGCCGCGGAAGTACGGGCATCTACGGTTAGTTTACAGGTCTCGTCGAGTCCGGCTTTCCCTGAATCTGACACCTGTGCAGGCATCGCGGCGTCGAGCAAGGCTGCTGAAGAATCTTAAATGCCACTCTGACGTTGCAGAAGCTGGTATTGGGCCACTGACACCCTTGCGTGCCGACGATTACCTATTCGTCATTGAAAGGAACGATATACTTCTGGCTCGAGGTGTGTTTTGACTTTGATAACGACATCATTGAATGTGTTTAATCTACCTGCGTAGTCATCACGATGTACTCAAAAGGCGGGGTGGCAAGGGTGGCAAGCACGAATATGTGTCCAGTGTCGACAGCATTGGACGCATCTCTTATGTGTTTGTCCAGACTTTCCTGCACAGCGCTGGCCGCATGTTCCAGCGCCTGCATTCGGCCACCGCATCGCTGGGTATCTCTCGTTTTGCCCACCTGCCTGCGGGATCCATCCTTCTTCGCATTCCTGACCAGGTGAAATTGAAGGGCAACATGGCAGAAGTCATGCCGGCGACAGCTTTGACATATAAGCAGTTGCATTCCGAGCAGGGGAATTGGTTCGGATGGTGACCATCCTAAACACCGTCCAGCGAGGCGGCAAGGCAAATGTAAATGTTATGGACATTGAGGAGGACGAGGTAGATTTATAATAGAATTTTGGGGGATTTTTTTCGATTTTTTCGGCAATTTTTGAGGTTTGAGTCTGAGTCCGGACAAGATTCCGCCAAAATCCGAGGGTGTGATACGGGATCCGGACAAGATCTCGCCAGTCCTCGTGGGGGAGAGTCCGGACAAGATTCCGGGGAGGGCCGATTTCGGTATCAAACCCCGAAACCGATTATCATGGGCCCTGTTGTGATCCGGGTGTGTGACGGCACGTGACCATTGTAACCATACATGCCCGTACAGTATGTCAAGCCAAGGTAGAAGCCTGAGATTAGACAAGGTAGAATCTACTGTACATGAAGATTCTACCAAGCTTATATAGGCTTCTAATAAATTAAAGTGATTGCGGTCAATTGCGATCAGTTCCTGTACCGCAGCATTAAGGAGTGTTAATGCTGATACTCCTAGACTCCTCTGTGTCCGTTTCTGTAGTGTCGGAGGGCTTAGGAGACCCAATGTTTGGGTTTCCTAATCCTTAATGTCATTGTATCCAGTGGTTCAAACCCCGATCAGTTTGCAACCAGTCATGTACTTCATGTACGCTTCTGTGTCAGCCGTGCCATGCCTGGGGACTAGGATCTGTCTGTACGGGTTCCTAGTCCCTAACATCTTCTGTATCCTGTGGCACAGACTACTCCGAGTCTGTGGCTTTAGAATCCGTGGCCGGGTTTCAACCATGAGAAGGTCACATAGTGGCGTCATAAGAGTCCCGTGCTGCCAAGACGTGTCTGTATCCATACAGACGTGTTGCGCGAAAAAAGCAGAACCTGTGTGATTCATGACAGAGGTACTGGAGAACTCGCAGTTCACGTGTACAAAGATAAAACCCATAGATTCATAGATAACTGATGTCACAAAATCCGAGATAGAAAAGGGAATGTCTGTAAAAGGAAATGAATTTTCGTGGCAGATACAGATAGAGGAATTTTTGTGAGGTCTGGCTTGGAGGAGCGGGACTGTCGTAATTGGAAAGAATAGATGCATGAGGAAGATGAACACCTCGGAAAGTTCTCCAGACGCCAACGCGGCCGAACGGAGATAGGGGTGTCAACTGGTTGGTCTATGACTCTGATGTGGAGGTCAATCGGGTGGCTAGTGCACCTGATGATCTCGGCACAGTCAGACGCTTCTTGCATATCTCAGCCATATGTCCTCTACCTCCACAATATATGCAGAGGCCGAGGGCATGTCAATGCTCCCGTTCCTCAACCTGAAGTTTGCCGTACCTATTGAGGTAGGGCTTTGGGGTGAATGTCTAGATGGAACCCGATGCCACCAAGACAGAGGAAGGTGGAGGAGCCAGAACGGACATGACAGAGGAAGGAGTAGGGAGGATTGATGGTGGCGAGAGGTCAAGACTGTTGCCTCCCGGATTGGAGACTCCTTGGGAATACCCATGTACAACCTCCGGAGATTTGGAGGTACCAACTTTGGGAGCCCCAGCAACCTCCGAGATGAGCTCGGAGGCATCATTGGTCGATCCAGAAGCCTCTGGAGATGAGATATTCTCCAACTCGCGCTGCCCAGGTTGCTGCCAAGTAACAGAGTGATCCGGTCAGAATGTTTCATCCAGAGTCTTTGGAGATTGTCTTCCAGCTGGTATGGTAAACACTTTGCAAAATGCACTGACACATAGTATGGTGTATTTTGCAAGCCCACCTGCTAAGGCTTGACATATCCCCGAGGGGTACCTTACGGCGAAGATAGCGGCACATTGGCCGTTGCGGCCGTATTGGACCTTCCAAAATAGGTAAAACCCCCTTACAGCTCCCGGCATGATCAAATCCGATATCACGGACAGTTGGCGGCTTCCAGGGCTTCCTTTTTGGGATAGGCCAAGAAAAAACTTCAATAAAAATCTATTCTACACGCGTGCGCTTAGCAGTACGGCCATCCAAAGTGTCGCAGGCTCCTCGCTTGCGTGCCAGTGCACGGTGTTTCTCCGTAAGCACCCAGACGACGTCGTCCATCAGTTTCCGCCAAAGCAAGGACCCCTCCGCGACGTCAGCAATGCGGTACCACCACCCTAAGCTAGCAAGAACACTGGTCAGCCCATTCAACCCTGAGGGAATACCAGCAAGATCGCCCCCGCGGTCCTGGTTCAGTCCGCGCGTCTCAAAATCCTCCACCTTTGTGATACCCTCCTTCCTCCACGCCGGATTGACGCTCAGCCACCAGAGGATGACAGCATCATAGAAGTCCTCGTGCTCGTCTTCGCTTTCAAGGCCCGCGGGAATTTGGACAGTGCTTCGTCCACGCTGCACCCACCAAGAAACTGCTCCTGGACGCCCCTTTGCAGACAAAATCTTGCCAGCAATTTGGAAACCAGAAGCTTGCTCCAGGGTAAGCCAGGCGTCCACTGCAGACTTCCATATTCCCCCCTCAACAACCGTGTCGAAAAGTTCCAGCACTGCCTTGTACTTGGCAGGGCAAGCAGCACGGAGCGTAGATGGGGAGGAGGAACGGAGGGCGGGCGGTCCGCCCGAGACATCGTCGTCCGCGGCATCGTTGTCGGTAGCCGGGTCGTCCACATCCATGGGCGGTGCGTCGTCTGCGGCAGCGTCTTTGTCGGCGGGAGGCGCATGGCTGGCGGGAGGCGCATGGTTGGCAGGAGGTGCAGGGTCGGGAGGAGGCACGTCGGCTGCGGCGGCGTCTTTGTTGGCGGGGGACGCGTTGTCCGTGGCGGCGTTCTTGTTGGCAGGGGGTGTTTCGCGGGCAGAGGGCTCTTTGTCAGCGGGAGGAGCATGGCCGGCGGGGAGGCGCATGGCCGGCGGGAGGCGCATGGTTGGCTGGAGGTGCGGGGTCGGGAGGAGGCGCGTCGGCTGCGGCGGCGTCTTTGTCGGCGGGGGACGTGTTGTCCGTGGCGGCGTTCTTGTTGGCAGGAGGTGTTTCACGGGCAGAGGGCTCTTTGTCAGCGGGGGGCGCTGTCCACATCCATGGCCGTACCCGCGGCAGGCTGGGTGTCTCCTGTGGCGCGACGGTGGGCAGGCTTCGGCTTTGGACGGGCTGGCGGCGGGGCGCCGTCGTTCTCGTCACTGGATGACTCGTTCACGGCGCTCGAGACGATGCTGGCACGCGGTCCCCTCTTTCGCAGCACAGGTGCGCCCGCCCGACCCACAGCAACTATCCGCTGGTACCTCAGGCTGGGTTTGGCGCGGAAGGGCAGCTCGCGGCCCTCATCGCCAGTGCTGCTCTGCAGCTGATCGATCTCCTCCTCGTCGTCCGCGAGCGGGTCGTCGTCGCGCTCGGCGTCAGACCCGTCCCAACGAGCCTCCTTCTCCCCCGACTCCTCCGCCTCCTCCTCTTCTGTGTCTGTCACCTTCCTCCCCCTCCTCTTATTTTTCCGTCTCTCTTGAGTTTTATCGGCGCCCTTCCGCCGCTTCCTCGCACCACCAGTCGCCCCGTCCACTGCAGGCGTTTTTTCGGCAGCGGCAGCGATGCCCGCAGCCAGCTCTTGCCCTCCGCCGCCCGCAACGTCCTGCAGGCCTGCCGACGCGGGAGGGAGGGGAGTGAGAGAAGCCATGCACTGCGCGCACAGAGCTGGCGCGTCTGCGTTGGAGCACGGAGCCTGGTCTCTGAGAGCTGTAAGGAGGCCTGCAATGAAAGTCAGTGCGTGGGTTTTCTTGCGGGTAAGCCCAAAGCTGCGGCCCACCTTTCTCCTCTTTCTTGCACGCGACCAGAAAGTCTGCAAAAGCTTGAACGAAGGCTTTGGAGCGCACGGGAGCCCAGTTGGCGAAGTCGACATCAGAATGCTGAGGCAATGCCCCGCGCTGTACCCTAAAAAAAGTAAGTTAGGGACAGTGCGGGAAGCGCAGGCGGCAACTGACATGGAAATAAAGACCTCGGTGTCACCCTCGATAATCTCGCCTAAGATGAGCACACCTTTGCACTGCATCTGGGCGCAAAGTCCGTCGAGAGCGCCTTGCGAGATGGACTCGGCGTGCTGACGACGCCTGATTAGCAGCCCGCGCGTCAGCCTAGATATAAGGGTGAAAACGCAGGACCTACTCCGCCAATTCTTCCGCAGTGGATGCCGTTTCCCCATGCAGCATCCTGTCATGCGCCGAGCGCTGTTCTTGGTAGTCGGCTTCCCTGATCTTCTGCACCTCCTCCTGTTCGTTTTCGTCGAGCTCGTCGAAATAGGCTTTGGCGAGGCGGGTACTTGCGCTGCAGAAGCTCTGCGTGTGTCGGTGAAGCTTCCCCCTCCTCCCCCTCCTCCCCATCCTCGTCCTCCTTCTCACGCAGGTCGTCTTTCTCCTGCCCCTCCTTCTCTCCGTCACGGTCATTGTTATGCTGCCCCTCCCTCTCCCCTCCTTCCTCGTCTTCCGGCGCCTTCTCAAACCCATCAGCTGCGCTCGCGTCCTGCTCGTCATCATCGGTGTGCCATATGAAATATGTTTGACAAGAACATGCGCGCAAGCCCAATAAAGAGTGGCAAAGAAATTCAAGAAATAAATATTCAAGGCTCATTAGTAATCGCTTATGACTAATGATCACGGGATCACAAATGAGTCATAAGGAAAGTGATTCAATCAGAGTGAGTCAGAATGAGTCAAAAGAAGCGCGCGCTTCTTGAGGGAACTAGCTTCTATATAAGGAAACACCAGGAAGCTATATAAGGAGGAGCGAATCTGCAGAATGGAAGTAGTTTACCACTCACGCTCTGTACTAGGTAGATCACTATTGACTTCCTTGCCGCTTTTGTCCGAATTCTTGAGTTCCTGAGCCTATTTCGAAGTCTTTCAATCGATCTGTTCCCACCACCTGACCTGACTGCAGAACAAGCCGCAGTTGCCGTTACAGAGACGCTTACGTTCGCTTCCGATTACGTAAGCCACCTGTTAGTTAATTGAATTCATGCACCGTTTTCCTTTAATAAGGAGATTTGTTGAGGCATTAAGGACACTTGAGGATTTTAAGAAATAAATACATTTCTTGAGTCTTTAAGAGGAACTTAAATTCCATCGCACATCATTGGAGCCCACCGCGAGGGAATTTTAAGCTTCAATATCCTATAATCTCTTTGTTTCGGAAAAATTTATTACTGGCGTTATAAATTACTGACAGACAAGTGTTACCTATCCGAGTTACCTACCGCCGAGTTACCTACCGCCGATAAGTGTTACCTATCCGTGTTACCTACCGCCGACAAGTGTTACCTACTGCCGAGTTACCTACTGCCGACAAGTGTTACCTACCGCCGAGTTACCTACCGCCGACAAGTGTTACCTATCCGAGTTACCTACCGCCGATAAGTGTTACCTATCCGAGTTACCTACCGCTGAGTTATCTACCGCCGAGTTACCTACCACCGAGTTACCTACCGCCGATAAGTGTTACCTATCCGAGTACCTACCGCCGAGTTACCTACCGCCGAGTTACCTACCGCTGATAAGTGTTACCTAACTGACAGATAAGTGCTACCTATCCGAGATATATTCAACAAGATACTATAACATGACTCAGACAACGACGAACCCACCGCATATTTTTTCATCTTGGGCGGAACGTCAGCAGTATGAATCAGCTTTCGCCAATGAAGAAGATCGAAAGAAGTATGAAGAAATACATGGAAGACCTATTGGGCCTCTTGAAGAGGAATACGATCAAGATACTTCCAATCATGCAGGACCTTCTCGAATTCCAAAGTCAAAGAACACATCTGCAGCCCGAGAGTCTGGACAAAGGAAATCACGTACTCATAAACGTAAAGTTCATTTGCCTCAAGTATCAGAGGATAGTGAGTCATCATCATCCGACTCTGATGATAGTTCTACCTCATTTCATCCACCGCGTATGACCTCTCAAGCTCCCCCGCCTGCATACTTTAATGCCCCGTTGCGTACTTCATATGACTTGCCTCCACGAGGATCTAAAGAAGCCCCAAAGACTTTCGAGGCAAGTACATGGAGGTACAAAATTTCATTGATCACTATGAGCGCTTGCTGAATAAGTGTCGAGTTCAAAGTGACCATGAGAAGTGCCAGAATATATTGATGTATTGTTCTGTGGACGTACGGTATGTAATTCAGACTCTCGAAGGATATGAGGCTGCTCGTTGGAGTAAGCTCAAGAAAGAAATCCTCCGACATTATGATGCAGATCGAGTTTTCCAGAAGCACAAGCCAGCTGATGTGGAAAGATTTGCAGCCAAGCGGCGTAATGTTCCTTGCCATAGTTTAACGCAATGGAGACATTACTATACGAAATATCACACGATTGCTGGTGGCCCTCTTACAAAGGGGCATCTCAGCCGGGAAGATTATAATGCATATTTTTTGATCGGCATTCATCGACCATTGCGACAGGTACTTGAAAATCGTATATTACAATCCAATCCATTCCGGGGCGACATTGATCAATATACTGTAAAGGAAATTGATGATGCTGCTGAATGGTATTTCCGCAGGAATAAATACGAGTCCCTGATGGTTCGAGCTGCGGATCTAGGAGAAGAACTGGAAGAAGAGTCAGACGAAGAAACCAGTGATGATTCATCTGATAGTGAACTTTCGGAATCAGATTATGAGGATTTTCCGACGGAAGAGGAAACAGCGAGCGCGGAAGAAGCGTCAAGAAAAGAAACGGGAGACTTCCAAGAAAAAGACTGGGGAGCGAGGTACGCAGCAATATCAGGGGAAGGAGGAGGAGATCACGTCAATGATCCGCAAGCTCAGCACCATGCGATTAGATGATCCTGAGTATGCTCCGGTATATTATAAAGTGATGACTATGGATCAGAGTGGAATGGCACAGAAATGTGTTAAGCCTCCAGAAATTGCCCCGAGAAGCACCACCCACTCGGCCAAGTTATGGATGAACAGGGCCTCCGCGAGATTCAGGAGACAATAACGCAAAAACTCCTGCTATGTATCCAAATAATATTCCTCTGGGACACAAGCACCTGGAAGGGATGAGTTAACATGCTATGGATGCCAAGGAGTTGGTCACCGAATGTCGGACTGTGCGGCTGTAACCAAATTATTATCCGACAATATGGTTAAATATCATGAAGATACTCACCGATTGGTCATGAAAATGGTTTCAATTATTCGACGATATGCATGAGAATCAGTTGGTGAAGGCAGCTGAAAGGATGGCGGGCGTAAACGCTCCACGAGTGATGTTGACGTTTTTGGAACCGGTTAATGAACGGAAAGCTGCGGTGCAAAGTTTCTATCACGAGACGAACAGCAGGCTTGGGCAGAAGAAGTTATGTCTGAAGAAAACACCTCCGTAAGTGAAGAAGATACGGATTCGGAAGATTCAGAAGACATCGATAATAATAATTCTAATCATCGCCAAGTTTATTTGTCGGCACCTCAGCCTGTGAAGAAGAAAACTCAACAAATTTATCCAGTGGAACGAACGGAAACCAGTACCAGGAAAGCTCGAAAACAAGTTTTTGATGGGGTTTATCCACCAAAGAGGGAGAAATTGAAGATAGGAGAAATGCGAGATCTAACGAAAGATTCGCAAGCTTCCAAAGATGGAAACAAACCCAATGCAGAATCTTCTTCTCGCCCAGTTCCTGCCGCGGTGGAGACAACTAAAGAGAAGCCAAAGAAGCCCCCGATCAGACCCGCTTCACCGGATCCAATATTAAAGATGCCGGAACCCAGGCCCATTGAGGCCAGAAGACCAAGGGCTAGTGTGGAAGAAGAAGAAGAAGAAGATGCGGAAATGAAGGACGTGAGAAAAGACAAGAAAGGTAAGAAAGAATCCAGAAACGAAATAATGATAGGCGATCAATCCGGCCAAAAGAAGAAAGACGAGGCCAGTAATAAAATTGCTGGACGGCAATCTGAGTTAACGGCCACAGTGGACAAGCAACAGGTTGTAAATCGAATTTTAGATCTTCAAATTCCTATGTCTCTCCGAGAACTTATGGTCACTTCGAAAGAACTTCGTTCGGACATACAAGACTTAATCAAAGTCAAGAATGTGCGAGCAGTTTATTTAGGTCGCGCCCGAGATCATCCGTTAATATCGAATTTTTATTGGCCGCGTACAGAAGGCATTCTAATAAAAATCGAGGTAAGAACGGGAGCAGGTCGACGCATTTGTGCTATTATTGACACTGGATCTCAATTAAATATTGTCCGAACCGACATCGCAAAGTCGCGATTACAAAGGGAAATTGATATGTATCAAACCGCCAATATGAGCGACGCAAATGGCGGTCGTGCGCAACTACAAGGAAGGATTAATGATGTGGACTTGCGTTGCTGGAGATGCACTCACCGCCGCGGACTTGTGGGTTTCAGAAAATGCGCCGTTTGCGATGTTACTGGGGAGGCCCTGGCAACACGGGAATCTCGTAAGTATTGACGAACGAGAGGAAGGAACGTACCTGATTTTTAAAGATTCGAGAAACTCGGCTCCCTCGCTTTGAATTATTGGCGGTACCACATGACGGGGTTTTTGAGGAAGAAGGATGGCCCGCCCAACATTATCAGACATTCGCCTACCTAAACAAGGAAGTTCTTTGTTTGGAAAATGAAAGAGAAGTTTTTGCGCCAACCTTTCAATCTCCAGCCTCGTGTTGCGGAAACGACGGCGACGAATATGATTGGGTGGGTAGCAAGAACAGATTGATGCGAGGGCGCCCGCGGAAAACCGAATATCCAGAAGCTCCAGAGGGTAAAATTTGGGCCGCAGCGTACGGCGGGATTGGATGGTGGATTCAAATGTTCTGGAAATTGGTCGCGGCGACGTTCTGGAGTGCGTGGAGAAGGATGGAAAACTATTTTAAAGGTGAGAACGCACCTTTGGCAGTATTTAACACGGGCTGCGAACGACACTGATAATTCGCCCGAGTTATTTACTGTACCCGCGCCACGAATGTCGTTGTCTACAGTTCCGATAGACCCCGTTCTGCTTAACGACGGCGGGGGTCGCTTCCATTCCTTCGAAGAGATTCAGTATCTCTCTCAACAAGTGTATCATTCCCCACCTATGCCTGTGGCTGCCCTGAACGTATCCGGACCAATTTCTACGGTGGAAGATTTTACGGCTCGACAGTGGACGAAATACATCGATCGCCAACCATTAGACGTCGACCCTACCTTCGCTGTTGCCCCCGCAATCCGAATACTATGGCAGCGTTGAGCTTCCGGACGGCCAGATCCTTCACCGAAGCTCCGCGGCCAACGTCCTTCGAATTTTTCGCGATAGAATGACCGGACGTCCGTGCACCCTCGCTTGCCACGAGTTCACATTCCACCTTGCCGCGCCCAATGATCCGAAGAAAGCATGGCAGTTGGAGCTTGTTACCCGTCTGATGCGCGAATGAAGGCAGGCGATGGCAGGTCATGGCGCCAGCGGGATGCACTTGAACGGGGGAGAGGTGATGTTCCCGATGCACGCCACGAAAGAACGGCCGCCTATGTTTCCCCTCTTTTCAACGGGCGAAGGTGGTTTGGTAAGCAAAAATTGGATGGATCGAAGACAGAGAACTTACTGGATTCAGGAGCTACCTGAAAATATGTTTTCGCATGCATGCTGTTCGAGAGAACGAGGCGTTGAACGATAGGCCGGCTACAGTTTAAATCCCGCACTCGTTTTGAAGCCAACCGAAGTTAAATTCGAACAGGAGGTAGTTTTAGGCGCAGAAGGCAGGCGTTCGGGAGAGTTTGAAAGAGGAACCCCTCGAACGCGAATATGATCAGTTTGGTGTTGCGTTTGAAGCACAGCATTCGAGTTCGACCGACAGTGATGGTAGCATGCCGGAATTGGAGGAGATTGACTCGACAAGTGATATGGGAATCTGCCCGTATTGTTTTGGTCGCCAGCATGTTTCCATGACGGAATGCCCGCTCCAAGGGATTACGGAGACGACGAGGAATCAGCTGAACAGGATGACCCATTCTGAAAGACAAGGCACGTACACGATATTAAAACATTTGCAGTGTAGCAGTAACACACCTTTTTTAAACCCTGTCAGCCTTCGTGATAAAATGGCTGGAATCCCAATCCTCCGATGTTCTCCTTCTTCCTGATCAGTCGCCGGCAGTTCCTTCGATGCGCGTTTGAAAGACTTCGTGAAACGAAACCAGGACGACAAAGAAAATAAAGAAGACATGTCACCGGTTGATCCGCGCATCGCTATTGATCGGACTTCTGCTTTGCCTTCGGTCTTTCGGGCCGGCAACCTATCAAGCAGCCTGCATGCGTTGTTCACACCTTCGTTTCCACGACGCGGCGAGTCCGTTACTCGGGAAGCGTGGTCCAGCTCGTCGCCGTCTCCGCGTGACTCCACCGACGAGTCCTTCGAGTTTGTAAGGCGCTCGCGCGAGGCATTACCGGAAAGATTCAACAGACCTCGAACCCGCTCGCTGGAGTCCGATTATATCAAAATGGATTCACGAACTTACCCGGAAACGATCCATCTGAATCTGATATTAGTTCAAGCGCGTATAGCACCGTTTCTTCAAGTGCTTCGACGTCATCGGGAACGGAGGACAGCATAATCGATCCGTTGCATAAATTGCCGCAGTAACAATCCACCGGCTGGAGAGATGGCGTAATTGCACACCCGCGCTTTACCATTGGGGCTTACGATGGTGCGCTTCGGCAAATTGATGCACGTCGCTATGAAAGATGAACAGGGGTCTGAGCCGGCCGAACTAGCTTTACGTGTCGTCCACGATCCCTTCAGCGGTTCATCGATTATGGGGACAATGGCTACTGATGAAATCCGACGCCCGAAGGTTTTTGCTGTCCAGCCCTTCGACGCCGTTTCGACCGCTTACTCCTCTCTTGACCCCCGTATCAAATCTTTTCCAAATCCCCGACGCTTCTCCCGAATCATCTGCGCTGTTCACAGCCTGATTCTAGCGATCCACCTGGGCCTAATCCCGCGCAGTCGCCCACCTCATTGGATTTCAGTTTACCGTCGCCGCCTAACGCAGAACCATTGCCGCGAAGGGGAACTTTCGAGCTGGATACATTGGACCGGGAGGCGTGTGCAGAATGCCGATGGGACGACTTGGTGGGAGCAACACAAGGCTCCAGATGATCAAATGGGCGGCGCCAGCGATCATTCAGTAAGTTCGCAGGCGAATTTCTCCGAAAGAGTACTATTTCACGTGCAGCCTTCAAAGCAACCGGAATTTTGGATGCCGATGTGATTCGTAAATTTGCTGGAGTCCGCTTGGCGACTATCGAGACGGCGCGACGTATGGAAGAGATCGTGTGGAATTGTACGGAATCAGTGAGCAATCTTTTCCGACCGAGCCGACCCGTCACCCGTTATTTCACGAATATGAACTTGCGAAGATGTACACCGTCCTCGATGTTCTTCAGCGCAACGGGAGGTTTTCGACTGGCTAATAATCTTCACAATTTGCTCTCCATTCGCCTTCGCGACGATTATGCAGTATCCCAGTTAGTCAACGCCCGATTTCTCGATGCGAAGTATCCCGAGTTTGGAGAAGATTACCGCGAGTTGTTGCGCGATGCCAACGAGGTTCCAGTATCTCTATCGGCGACGACTTCCGACTATTTTCCTGTCGATGAACGCGAGTCCGGCACCGACTCCGAGATGCCCGAGTATAGTGACGAAGAAGATTACGAAGAATCGCAGGGGTGGAACCGCTTTCGGGCTGCTCATTCGGTTTGAGAGTACGTGGCTTTTTCTGTTCGCCGCGGAGGTGCTGATGCAGTGCAGAAGCTTCGAACCGTTTTTGAACAGAATATGGATGAATCTTACCGCCGGCACAGTTGTATTACGACAGCAGCAACATGGAGATCGAAATTGGATGAGTCTTGCGTTTCGTACCGCCGAGTCAGTTGTAACTGGTATTCGATATCGATGGAGGATGGGGGCCTGGACGCTGCCTTCATTTTGTGTTCTGTTTTTTCCCGAGTCTTACCGTTGGAAACGGTTGTACAGCAGCTACGAAGCAGGGGATGTGCAGGATTGCGGATAACGAACAATGCACGTAGGATATTTTTCTCTTTCGTATTTGCTATCTGGTATAGCTTGTTAGCCTTGCGAACAATCATACTTTGGCTAACAAAAATTTCGGATCGAAATGAGGAGGGAAAGGAATTTCTTTGTTTCACTGCGTTTGATAACAAGTTATGCGAGGACCGAGTGTACCGGTGGAACAGTTGACGAATGAAGAACAAATGCAACAAGATTGGCAAGGGCTTGAAGAAGACGATGAATTCGTGCTTTACCCGGTACAAAGTCTACGACCAGAATGAAAACGAATATCAATCATTTACGCTCTATCAGAGAAAGGGGTCCAAGTCGAAGATTAAATCAGAGTCAACAATACAAGAGAATTCTGAGTTCTATCCCGTAGAAGTTGCTCATAATACGGGAACGAATTTTGAGATTTTCACTATGTACAAGCGAGTTTGACAAGAAAATTAAGCCAGTCTCAACTACCTTTTCCCCTGATTATGAAGTAAAACGATGTATTCCAGAGGACCCGTTGTTGACATTACCTGTTCTTGAGCCTCGTCCACCGGCGTTTCAACCAAGCGAAAAATTAAATGAAACTCGGTTAAAAATGCTAGAGATAAACAAGGATGGGTTTTTGTCCAAGGGAAGAAGAACAGTTATTCGTCCGAGTAATGGAGTTGAATCAAAAAGCGCTGGCGTTTGAAGATTCTGAAAGAGGCACATTTCGTGATGAATATTTTTCGCCTTACAAGATCGCCACTGTTCCGCATGTGCCATGGGAATACAAGAACATTCCGATTCCGCCTGGCATTCTGCACAAGGTGATTGAAGTCTTAAAATTAAAGATGGAGGCAGGTGTTTACGAAATGTGTCAATCTTCCTACCGATCTCGATGGTTCTGTGTTCTGAAGAAAAATGGGAAGCTCCGAATTGTTCACGACTTGCAGCCACTAAATAAAGTTTCAGTACGGGATGCAGGAATGTTGCCAATAGTGGACGATTTTGTGGAGGGATTTGCAGGACGTCAGTGTTATACCGTCTTCGACTTATATTGGGGATTTGACGCACGTAAAAATGGAACCTGAAAGTCGCGACATGACTGCTTTCATGACACCATTGGGGCTGTTGAGGATCACATCCATGCCCACGGGGTACACCAATTCGCCCGCAGAATTTCAGAAGTGCATGGTGTTTATATTGCGTGATGAGATCCCCGGGATTGCCAATATATTTATTGATGACCTACCCATTAAAGGACCTGCCACGGCATACCTGGACGCTGATGGTCAGCCAGAAACGCTTGAAGAAAATCCAGGAATCCGACGGTTCATATGGGAGCATGCACAAGATGTTCACCGAATTATGCATAAAGTCGGTCGGATGCGCAGGAGCAACTTTTTCTGGCGTTAAGGTACAATGTTGTAGACCAAAAGCATTGATCGTTGGACAAGAATGCTCTGCCCAAGGAAGAACTCCAGACGTGAAGAAGGTATCAGCAATTATGAACTGGCCAGTCTTGAAGACACCTCAGGAAGTTCGGTGATTTTTAGGATTATGCGGAACAGTCAGAATATGGATTCCCAAGTATTCAGAAATTATTCGGCCGCTCACTGAACTGTATCGAAAGAGTCATGAGTTTGAATGGACCGAGAGGCGCGAATGGGCTGTTCAGTCGGATCAAGTGTTTAGTTGCATCAGCGCCAGCTTTGCGTCCAATTGACTATGACTCGGAATGTGCCATAATCTTGTCCGTTGACTCAAGCAAAGAAGCCGCAGGAATGATTTTGTCTCAGCTAGATGAACGTGGAATTCGAAGGCCAGCCAGGTATGGATCGATTCCCATGAGTGATCGAGAATCTCGTTATTCACAGCCGAAATTGGAGCTGTTTGGATTGTATCGAGCCCTGCGGCATTGGCGCCTGTACATTATTGGAGCCAAGAAACTGCAGGTGGAGGTTGATGCCAAATACATTCAAGGTCTTCTAAATAACCCCGACCTTCAGCCAGACGCAGCAGTGAACCGGTGGATCCAGGGAATACTAATGTTTCATTTTGCATTGATTCATGTACCTGCGAATAAGTTTCAGGGACCCGATGCACTTTCTCGACGCGAGCCAGCAGAAGGTGAAACAGTTGAAAGTGATGATGATTCCTGGCTAGACGAAATAGCTTTGTTTATACAGATCAACTGGGAAGAAGTTTCCAGCGAGGCGTTATCGTTACCATCTTGCATGTTAGCTCGCCAGGGACAAGAAGATTTTCTCAAGGACGTTTTTCGGTTCCTAAGCACATTAGAGGCACCCATTTTTGATTCGCCTCAGAAGCACGCACGGTTCATCCAACAAGCGACTCGCTTCTTGATTCATGAAGGGAAGTTTTTAAAACGCAACAGGAAAGGACCTCCTTTGAACGTTATCTTGGAACCAGAAAAGCGGTTGCGAATACTCACGCAATCACATGAAGAGCTAGGACACCGCGGAATCCAGCCAATTTGGGATCTTTTGAAAGTCCGATTCTATTGGCCTAAGCTTTATAACGATATCAAACATCATATTGCTTCCTGCCATAAATGTCAGGTAAGGAGCACCCGGAGACTGGAAGTACCGGTTACTTCTACGACACCTGCGGTATTATTCCAAACCATTTATATAGACATTATGATGATGCCTGAAGCTGCCGGATATAAGATGATCGTTGCGGCAAGAGATGATTTATCCGGGACCTGTGAAGCGCAGGCACTAAAGACAAAGACCGCAGAGGACTTGGCGAATTTCTTCTGGGTCCACATTTATTGTCGATATGGATGTCCGCGCAAGGTGGTCACAGATAACGGATCTGAAGTTAAAGTGGGATTTCGAGTATTGATGAAAAACATGAACATACCGCACGTAAAAATCTCACCATATAATAAACACGCCTCGGGAGTGGTGGAACAAGGACATTTCACATTGAGGGAAGCAATTACCAAGTCATGTGGCGGAAAGATTCATATGTGGCCAGAGAAGCTCGCAGCCGCACTACTCGCAGACAGAGTAACTGTGAGCCGGGTAACAGGTTTTTGGCCATTTCAATTATTGTATGGAGTTGATCCCGTATTGCCTTTTGATCTTGCAGAAGCTACCTTTATGGTAAGCGGATTTCGCACCGGCCTTACGACGGCCGAATTATTGACTCTCCAAATTCGGCAACTGTCGAAACATCCCAGGGACATTAAACGAGCCGCTGAAGCTTTGAAAAAGGCCAGGTTTAGATCGAAGCAACAATTTGAAAGACGATTCATCAAGAAGTTGCAGAGGGACGAATATAAGAAGGGTGAATTGGTGCTGGTAAGAAACGTTGGGATCGAAATGGAGGTCAGTTCTAGGAAAAAGACAGATGATAAATATTTCGGACCATATGAAGTGGAACGAAAGAATCGTGGTGGAGCGTATATTTTGAGGGAGTTGGACGGGACGTTATTCCGACGTAACCCCACAGCCGCATTCAGGTTGCTGCCCTATATAACCCGGAACCATTGGTTTATGCAGCAAAATGAGTTGGAAGATAACGCAGAAGAATCAGAAGAAGAAGAGGAAGGCTATTTTGAATCTTCCGAAGATGACTAGGGCGAATCAGGTAATTTACGCGAGATAGAACATTGACACCTGCCCTGCCTCAATATAGCAACCGAGTGGTTGACATGATGCGATCAGATCATGTCAATCCCGCGGTAACCAAAGCGGCTCTCCCTCTTGCCCGCCCGTAAATAGGGTCCGTAATTCTGACTTTGAGTCCTCGAAAGCACGGGTTCGGCAGCAAGCCGGCAGCACGCCGCCTCGGCGATCTCCGTGGCTCCTCCCGTTTCGGAACTGCCCGAAAGGCCACGTTGACACATCCATCTCGGGTGTCACAGCCATCACCGTTGTCGGCTGCGTTGTCGGCCGCGCTGTCGGTGACACTCCCCGACGTCCCGCTGCAATTATCTGCACCTTACTGAATATAATCTCATTTCTGGACCTCAAGCTTATTGCAGAGAGCACACAACTTTTATATTGCAACAGGAATATTGTATTTGAGTGAAGTAATTACACCGCCGCCGCTGTCGCGTTACTATTAGCCGTGGCGACATCCCCCGCAGACGAGGTGATTGTGGGGACCGCAACAACATCAGGGCCTTCATCGTCACTTGTGACGATGGCCCGGCTCTTGTGCACGCGCCCCTGAGCACTCCCTGGCCGGTGCGCCGCAAGGCGCGCCAGTGCTCGGCTGTTCTCCGTGTGGTTCTCCTTCCCCTTCTTAGGCCGTGGCTTGGGCTTCGCTTTGGCTTTCGAGGCAGCGGGGTGCGGTGGCGGACACCTTGGACGTGGGCCTTACTGGGACTTCACACGCTTGCGTGGCTTCGCAGTCAGGTCAGCGGGTTCTTCGATGGAAGATGGCACCAGTGGCGCATCAGGGCCGGTGGCCACGGCCGGGGCAGTGGGAGGCTCGTCCCGGGATACGGCGCCCCATTCATCGGGGTTGTCGTTGTTGCCTTCGTTGTCGGTACCCTCGTCAACATCATTGACAGCACGCTTGCGCTTCTGCCCTACGTCAGACCGCTGGTTGCGGTGCTTGCCCCGAATGCGGCCCGCAGCGATATCAGCGTCGTACTTGGCCCTGCCGTACCTTCAGGTCGGCGGGCGGGATGGTGACAAAACTTGCAGCTGCCATCCTTGATGGCATTGAGCAACGGGCGGAGGGTAGCCAAGGAGCTAGTGAGGTCGCTCGGATTGCACCACTTATCCGGTGTCCAGCCCACCAGCTCTATGCCGTATTTGTGAACAACATCCTCCTCGTAGTTGACGTATTGCATCTGCGCGATTTGGGTTGCCCGTTATGTCCACTGTGATGTGTAAGCAAAGTGAAGGTATCCGTTGGCGTTGGTTACATACCCAGCATCTGCGCAATCCTGTCCCGATCTCGCCCTTGGCGTGCGCCAGACTTTTGGGGAGCCGTGCGCAAGAGGTCTGTAGGGGATTAAGTACAAGTGTTGTTCGAAAGAATGAGGGAACTCACTCATGGCATCGCACCCAGCAACTGAGAACGCCTCAAGCTTCACTCCGACTTCAGCCGCCTATCCCATCGTTTGCGGATGGCCAATGGCATGTAGTGGCGCAGTTCCGCCGAGGTGAAAAACCAGTAAGGGTCAGAATTAAAGTCCGTATTGCTGCGGACTATAACAAAAAATCCTTCGACACCTACACGAAGTGCAAGGCCTGAAAGCTGGTGCAAAAAGACCATCAGAGACGAACATATGGTTGGGGGTTTGGTCTTACCAACTTCTCCATGTTGTGGGCGGTGTTTTGCGAAGTCCTGAGCCGAGCGCGCGGTGTCAGACGTCGGACAGGGGTGGTGTCTTTTTCCTGCTCGTGTCGTTTTTTCAGGGCCTCCTTCTCGTCGTCCGTGAGTTTGGTGTATTCATGGTAATACTGCTTGTGAATTTTGCCGGCATTCATCGGCGTCCCCCTCTAGATTAAAGATTAGTGCGGTGCATCCACCTGAGATGAAGGTACATACCTTCGCGCAAGGTCGCCGCCTTCTCCTTCTTGAAGGCATTATATGGGTTGATTTCATCCTGTGCATGCACCATGCGCGCGCCGCCCTGGAATAACAGGTCGAGGAAATATCTTTCCTTCTTGTCGTACTTCTCGGCGAGCTTATTGGCCAGTTTAAATGCGTCGTCTAGAAAGCCCTCTGTAAAAGATATTTGAATTCTGTTCGGGGCAGCCAGAGAACAGCACTCACGAACTGCGGCATCGATTTCTGCCTGCCTCTGTGCGGACTCCTCGGTCTTCAGCTTGCGCTGATCGTGGGTCAGCGGTGCCCTGGGTGGTGCTGGTATATTACGGGGGCGGGGTTGGCTGATTGCTGCGATTGTCTTTTGCTGGCCGGATGGCATTGCCTGACCTACAGAGCTGGTAAAGCCAAGTGAAGGTTTCAGTATGTTGCTCGCCCGTTGCGAATGTCGCGTACCGGAAAAACCCTAATGGATCTTAGTAAAAAAAAAACTCGCCAGTTGCGACAGTCACGTCGCGTACTGGAAACCCAATGGATCTTAGGGAATGGGCATATGAGCAGAAGAAGATCATCATTACCGGACAGTAAAACTACGCGGAGTATGGAAAATTAAATAGTCACATCCTGCTCAAGAGCCTGTATCAGCGCGCCCTTGACCGCATCCGGGAAGCACTGCAGGCCATCGATTTCGGAGGACCACTTGAGCGGGCTGAAAAGGCGACAGATGAGCCGAATGGCGTCTGCATGCGCCCCGAGTCCTTCGTCAATCAAGAACTGCTGCGTAGCCGGCCCTAGAGACAACCTAGCCGATTCACGCGACAGCTGTCCACGCGGTGCCGTTGCGGAATAAGGGGGTGGAGTCGCGTGAGATGAGCGCAAACGGCCGCTGGGAGTCGTGGAAGTGGTACCGGACAGGGTCGACGGTGTCATAGAAGCGGGAGTGACACGCGGTCTGGATGGGGTGGAAGGTATCGTATGCGCAGACGCACGCTGCCTCGACGGACTGGAGGGCACCCCGGGGAAATCTAAAAAAAATGTTACAAGGCTTAGAAGAGGGAAGAAGAAACAATATACATACCTCGAGCAGACCTGAGCTGCGCACTCTCTCGTTTCAAACGAGTGGTTTCGGCCTCCAAGCTCGTGATCTGCGCCTTGAGATCTGCCTGCAAGCGCTCGTAGTCCAACGCAACACCTTGTAGGATGTCGACTTGGCGGTCAGAGTCGGTCAGATTCCTCTCGAGCTCCACGATACGCTCGTAGGCAGCGGTAAGATCAAGCGACAGGTCATCCCTCGTGAGTTCATCGATGTCGTAGACAATGGCCACGGATGGAGCAGGGACATGCACAGCAGACGGTGGGGGGAAATGCGCAAGCGCAGCGGGCCTCCAGCCAGCAACACGCCCCGGAAAGACATAGCGAGCGGAGTTAGGCAGCGGGGCCGGTACCAGCGGTATCGTGGGACTCGATGGGATTGGCTTGCGCCCAGTCTGTGTAAGCGGCCAACGTGCCTCGGCTCGGCGTGTCCAGGCAGCCACAGTGCGAACTCCAACATGTTCGATGAAAAGCTGGACGATGGCAGCAATCTGGGGCTCAGCACCGGGGTTCTCAGCGATGAATGAGGGCGGCATGTAAACGTTTGCCTTCAAGTACTCAGACCGCTCAGGAGTCCCGGGCATGACCGTTCCCTCCATCGATAACACCATCGTGGTGCCCCCAATCGCACGGTCGATTTTCGTTGCCTGCACGACTTAAGCAAGCATTTTCTCCGAAGAGAATGACATACCAGATCGAATAAGAGCTTCCTGGCATTCTCAATGAATTCCTTGCGATCGCCCGAGCCTTAAAAAAGTTCAGTAAGGATGTCTCCCTAGAAAGGCGGACACACACCACTACGCCCTGTCACCGTTGAATCACGCAGTTCATCGAACTCCGTGAAGAACTGGTTTGCGGCAACACCATGCCGGCCATCAGTGCTTGCACCAGCTGCAAGCCAGGCGATGTCGCTGGCGAGAAATCTGTCGATGGAGGCCTTGAATTGTCCCTCCTCGTCGGTGCGAGCACCCAAATGACGCCGCAGATCATACGCGCTCAAAGGGTCAAAGGTGAGCTGGCTCCATGACCTAGGGCGGACCAAAGGGTCCCAGACGTGGGGTGGATTGACTTGGACACCGGGGACGCGCCAGTTCCAAGACGGCGTGGTCGGCATGGCGGTTGACATGGGAGAGAGCAAGAAGTAAGCCCATCAAAGTCGGTTCACATGAATTCGGTTAGCTGACGGCGCATCCAAATCAGGACTGAATTCCGCGAACTGACCGTTCTTCTAGTTTTATTCGTGAAGAGAGAGATAAGAGCATGGGGTTTCACGTTCAGATGATCGGTGAGCCTTGAACCTATTTAACAGCAAAAACCCGACGAGTTGGGATTTTATTTCAGCCTGTTCACATCGAAGTTCAGTTCCAACTGAACTGTTAATCTCTTGCATTATTAGGGAGCTAGAACGTCCAGGAAATCGGGAGGTACCATTGATACAATGGTCTAATACTCAAATAAAAAAATTCAGAGCCCACAATCAAAGCCAGTGCTCAAAATGACACTCACATTGTGGAAGTGAGTTGAGCCATTGTGAAGGCGGATTTGGCTTTCATACTCCCTAAACTGCACAGAAGAGGCTGAAAACCTACAAGTATGAAAAATATATGCAATCTAAAAGTCTCAGAGACTTTTGAGGTTTGTCAATTTTTCGACCTTTCTGACGGATTATGGGGCTTGGAGGATGCCAACCATGCTCCAAGTACCTTGAAGTAGTCGAATAGGGATGAGAGAACCGTAATGTATTGAAAGATCTGGGGTTTAAAGTGTCTGAAGTGCGAGGGATACGAAATATGGTGAAAACCGGTAGTAGTTGCATTAGAAATCTAGTTTGTATCACGAACTTAGCTGTTTCTGAAATGCAACATGGAACATATCTTCTCCCCGTATAAGCCCCATGCCATATTTCCTTTCCATAAGTATGTAGTAGGCTTCCACGAGCATTCTCGACAATTTTCTGGATTTATTAGGGGAGGGCTGCACCCTGTACTCAGTGAAAAGTCAAACGGGACATCATTTTAGCAGGAGATATGAGAAATCATGCTGCCGTATATTCCTGGTATATCAAGAAGCTATAAAAATGGATTATACTGTGTATCACACCTATATACATGTATTGACGCATCGAAAAACAGTTTAACACGTCGAGGATGAGTGTACGCCCGTAAACAAATGTTGAACTCGGTGTTCTGGACAGAATGCCGGACCCGGCCCGAGGTGCGGACCGACTTAAGCGCCCAGTAGGCGCTCTGATCTACTCCCCTTTCAACACCGATCAAGTCCATAGAAAACGCGAAAGACAATCGTATTGGAGATGTACATTTACAGAACTCTAGGAGAGATATAATTGATCCATAACACTTTCTACAAGATCATCGTCAATGTCATTTAAGTCCTGACCCGCATTCTCGCTGTCATCCTCCACAATCACATATGTCAGTCCTAACGTACTCGTAGCCCACGACGGGAGAGCGATACCTGTCGTCACCTCCCTGCCTTCGCGATCGCCGGGGATCAACGAGCCCGTAAAACCTATAAGGCGACTGGTCTTGACCAATCGCTCGACATATTCTCGTTGATGTTGGAACGATGGCGCCACTGGGTACTGAGCTCGTGGGCCAGGGACAATGTTTCAGTGGATGGCGAGGTCTGCTGCTGTATGGCCCTCACATAATCGACGTGGTCGTCTTTCATGAAGGTGAGCAAGCGGCGAATCTCGACATTCAGTCGAGTAATTTCCTCCTTCGCACGTTTGATGCCGAAGTACAGCTTCATAGCCTCTCGGCGGGCAGGATCGGCCCATGGCAGTTGGCGTATGTCACTGCGGGTGTCGCGAAGAAGGTCGAAACCCCCAATTGTTGTGTTTTCTGCAATCTGAGCCCAGGTAAGTTGCTGCCGGGGTGGGGTGAGTTGAATGGCTGCTGCATTGTAACTTGCAATAGCGCGCTGGATGGCGGTCATGCGCGTTTTGAGCGCTTTTCCGATCTTGTCGCGAAGCTTGTACGCTGTGATACATCAGACACACGCATAGATGAGAAGGATGACGGAGTGGCGCACCAACACCGCTCGCTCCCAATTTCGTCATTTCCATAAGACGCTGGACAACCAGGCGCTCCACCTCATCCAGGGCCCGACGATAATGACGCTCCGACATCATAACCAAGGCGTCTTGGTACTCCTGCGACGTTTGGAGCCAGCGGTCGACGATACCGTGCTCTTCCTCGAAGCGGCTCAGTTCTTCTTCCAGCATAAGCGCTCGGGTATATGTAGTGCGATACTTCGTGCGAACATCCTTGATTTTAGGAGCCGTCCAGCCACTGTTTATTATGTGGTAGTCAAGGTTGCGGTGGTCCTGAGCCGCAACGATGGACGCCCTCCTGAAATGGTGTATATGTGTTAGCTAGTGCACACCATGAGAAACGGACGACACACTCAGCTGCATATCTCTTTTCCAGGAGCTCCATATAGTCTACAGTCCAGACGACCTCCGGAGGCTCTCGCTTGAGCGCGGCGAGGTGGTCACGTTCTTGAGTCAGGTACATCTCGTAGTCCGCCGCTGTCGTACCTAAGCGGGATTCGAGAACCTGTAACTCGGCTGAGTTCATCGCAATTTTCTCTGTTGCTTGACGATAGTTCTGGAAGATAAAATTACCTGGGGAAGATCAGTAAATGTACGGATGACTTTCGAGAACTCACCGGAGGACGCATGCTTGTCTTCATCATGGAAATTGAAATGTTCGTCAATTTGCTGTTGGCGGTGGAATGGAGTCGCATGCCGAGTGACACTTGCGAGGTTATTGGATAGGGCGAACGTGCGCTCACATTCCTCGAAGTCTTCGAGGCCTACGCCCTCTCGGTACATGGGGTGCCACCCAATCTGACAACTGCGGTTATGCGCATGTCCGTGGAATGCAGGAACAACTCCGGTGAGCCGAAAGGCAACGGTGCGTTCCCCCAAGGAGCTGCGCATGAGGGTTTTGACGAACGCACACCATATGTCGTATCCGATGACTCCGTCTTCACCGTGTACGTCGAGAAGGTGTTTCACAATTGCGAGTGGGTACTTCATCCTATTCATCGGGTCAGTCGCTAATACAAGGGAGAACTGTTGCTTACAATTCGCCACTGCGGATCATGTCGCACATTGCAAGGACATGTCCATGGCGACAGACAGAGATGAAGATCCCGGAGATCGCAAAAAGCGCGAACATCTTCTTGCGTGCCTCTGGACCAGCATTCCTCCAGCGTTCAACGCAGGTGTTCACACATCTCTGCAGCTCATCAGAGTCTTCGCCGGTCAATTCGTTGAGGTTGAGCCAGGCCACATCGTCATCAATGTCGGCTGTAGGCGGTGTTTCTGGGGGCAGTGCGTCAAATGGGATGGAACCACGAGGTGTGCTGGACGTCGGCGGAGGTTGTGCATCCGCATTTGGAGAGCCGCTGGTTTCTGGCGGCGCCTGCGTCTGAGCTGGAGCTGCTGCTGAGCGCTTCTGTGCAGCGGCAATGAATTTAGGGATAACTTAGGGACGAACATAAGACTTGAATAAAAAAGTACACACCTTTTCGGAGTTCTTGACCTCGTCTTTGAAGACATCAACCTCGGCACTGGTAACCCAGCGGAACGAATCGCTTTTTCGGTTATCGAAACGCGGACGCCCAGCGCGAAACGTGCTATCTATCAGTTTCAACGAATTATTACCGTCTATGCACGAGAGCCAGGCTGGCTTGAGTGGGGTTTCGTCTCTAAGCTTGTAAAAGCATGGCGGACAAACATTTTTGGCCTTTGACTGTTCATCGCGTCCGAGCGCCGCCTGGACGCGCCGGTCTACGCCTCGGAGGATGGCGAGATATGCATCGTACGCCGTAGTGAGTTGTTCAGCGAGATTGGAACTGCGTGGTGCCTATTAAGGGAAACTTGCGTTAATGAAGGAGCCTACAGATTGAGGAAATTAACGTGCCATATGGAGGTACCTAAGTACCTTTGCAAGGCCGTCAATACTAAATCGTGGGCAGACTCGGTGAGTTTGACGGTAAATCTGGAAGGTCTCCAGCGGGAAGGCAATTGCCGGCTGGTCCGGCGATCCACCAATGTAACCGTGGCGGATGAGGGTTTCATTCGCATTTTTTGACTCGCTGGTATATGAAAAATGCTTGAGGCCGGTTTCTAAATAGCATAAGTATGATTTTATGACAGGCGCAACATATTGCACACCTGAGAAGCCAAGGACCTGAATGCTCCAGACCCCAGGGTCGTTTTCACCCGTTAGAAGGGAGCCATTTTGCTTGGCAAGAAGGTAGGCATCAACGAGAGTGGGTAGCTGACGCGTCCACGAGTCGACCTGCCTCTGAATGCGGGTAGCGGCGCCGCCGTGTGTCCCCTCTTCTGAACATATTTTGAGAATTCGTCCAGAAGGCAGGCAATTTAAATCCAACGAACCCTGGTTTTGCCTGTTCCCAGACCTTGAGAAATACTGCCTCCCCGCCAGCATTACTCTGTAAGAGACCCTCCTCACCAGGGGGGAACGTCTTGAACCCATTCTCGCCATCGACCTCCATCTCGTCATCAGTCCAAGTCTCATCCGAATCGTCAAGATCAAACGAGGCGTTGTAGCCGCCAGACATGGGATCATCAACCAGATATTCCTCCCGCTGAATAAAGCTCAATTCTGGTGCCATATCAAGATATGTAGTTACAGTAGCATAGGGTAATGGCGGCACTCACGCGATATCTGACTCTGGTAAATCTTGTCTGCCTGAGCTCGTTCGGCGGCAGACCGATTGGGACGCACACGGGCCGTCGTCTGTGTGCCTCGCCGAATGCCAGTCCGGACCTTGACTTTTGCTGAGACACCTTTTTTAGCCATACAGACACTGTGCGAGGTGCGAAAACTTGAAGTTAGCCGAGATATCTATCAGTGAAGCGATAACGTTTTCTCGCTTTGGTGTGGGCAGAAAGGCAACAAAACATCATTTCACGATGTGTTCGGTTGTCGACATGTGCGGGGTCCGCTCGCTTACGATGGAATCTTGATCACACGATGGGATCACCGACAGCGAGGACAATGGTGGGCGGCTTCGGACGGGGAAAATATGGACAGAGGGAAATGGCAGGGAACTGCAGCAAGGGGTCTGAGCAAATAGGATGAGTTGTAAAGAATAGGTGAGAGTAGACGCGCGGTAGGTGCGGCGCAGGCAGCGGGCAGCGGGCAGCGGGAGAATGAAGGCGGGGAGACCGGCGACCAGCGGTAAGTACTTCAAGGCGGTGTGATGCCGCAAATAGGATGAAATTTTCAGGTGGGAAAGGATAGGCAGGAGTAAGCGCGCGGTAGGCGCGGCACGAGCGGCGGGCGGTGGGCGGTGGGCGGCGGGCGGCGGGCAGCGGGCGGCGGGCAGAGAATGAGGGCAGGGAGACCGGCGACCGGCAGTACTTGAAGGCGGTGATGTGATGCCAACGCCGTGGTTACCATTTTGGGTTGCCTTTCGGGGAGTTCCGAAACGGAGGGTCCTCGGTGATCGCCGAGGCGGCGTGCTGCCGGCTTGCTGCCGAACCCGTGCTTTCGAGGACTCAAAGTCAGAATTACGGACCCTATTTATGGGCGGGCAAGAGGGAGAGCCACTTTGGTTACCGTGGGATTGACATGATCTGATCGCATCATGTCAACCACTCGGTTGCTATATTGAGGCAGGGCAGGTGACATTGAAGTAGGCCAGGGCTGGCGGGGATTAACACAAATAGACAACATCAAACTCAAAACAAAAGTGCAATTTACGGAAGAAGAAGATCTGCAGGCAAAGGATATAAAACATTGCCAGGGATGAACACGTACATTTCTTTCGTCTCTCTGTTTTGTCTCTCAGTTTTTTTTCATCCGTTGAATCCCCTGCTTTCAAAATAACCAGCCATGGACACCTATATACCTGACCCTGATCGTTTGCGAAGAGCCCTGACCCTTGCCGGAAGCCAAGAGACTCCGACTAATAGCGATGTAATCATGCCTCTTATATTTTCTGAAAACGACCGTCATGACCTTTATTTCTTCTGCGTCTACAGGATGAATATCTGGAGGGAGAACAGTACATCCATCACCGGATTGTTGAACAACATGCTCTCCCAGGCCCTGACTATCTCGATATCTCCCTGTCCACGCACTTTTTCTTCACCAAACCTCGCCACCGGGCACCGAGATGCGATTTATGCAGACCATCTCATACCCGACCTTCCTTTCTTTCATACGTTCGGATATGGACACGAACCCGCATCCGCGCTTCCTGATCTCGAACGATCTGTATGGTCGCCTTCCCCTGAACAAGATGATCAGCACACCGATCTCCATGACGTTGGGGCATACCTTGAATCTGGAAGTCCTGAAGCCTTGCGAACAGCTCGTGAAGAGGAAGCTTTGAGCTGTCGCCGGCTTTCTCCAGGACACATCCAGATGCTTGCGCCTCCCCTCCGCGACATTCATCCCACCGACCACGAAGTCACTAGAATTCATCCGCCCAGCGATCTGACTTCCGATGCCGAGACTGTTTGGCGGATGAAGTCGTTCCAGATCATGATCATGCATCTGGAGACTTTGAATGCAGCAGCAGCCTCGAATCCCTCGATGCGCGAGACCACACTCTTTCCGGATTTTGTTTGGCGCAGCGCAGATGAACCCGATCTTTTCGAGTTGCGAGGTCCGCCCAGTCGTGTTTTCAAGAAAGGTGACGAAATAGACTGCTATGGGATGCTGGAAGGGATTTGGAAGATAGTGGAAAAGAAGAGACGTAGTCATCGATGGGACATCACGAGCACGACGGAGCCGGAAGAGTGGGCATACATCTTGGTTCGCGATGAGACCACTGGTCAGGAGACCATTCTGAAGATGGCCGCTCGCTATTTCCACCCCACCACCTTGGCGATCCAGGTGCGCAAGACTATCCATAAGGTGAAATCCGCCTTGAGTCTATGATCCCCATCTCGCCATCGCCCCAAGAAGTCTCACACGCATGACGGAGGACACTGATTTTCTACCAGAGCGGTGTATTTTTCTTTTGGATGATGCGAAACTACCATGCTGTCCACCTATTGCTCTTTCCGGACTACGTTTCATATCCTACACAAGTACTTTCGATTTGACTTTGCTGAACTACCTTGGTCGATATCGCTTCTTTTCTACGAAATATGCAGTCCTTTCTTGGCCTTGCGCGCATGGAGTGACTGAGGGCAGTCATTTTTTTTCTGTTCGCCGCGGATGTGCCATATGAAATATGTTTGACAAGAACATGCGCGCAAGCCCAATAAAGAGTGGCAAAGAAATTCAAGAAATAAATATTCAAGGCTCATTAGTAATCGGTTATGACTAATGGTCACGGGATCACGAATGAGTCATAAGGAAAGTGATTCAATCAGAATGAGTCAGAGTGAGTCAGAATGAGTCAAAAGAAGCGCGCGCTTCTTGAGGGAACTAGATTCTATATAAGGAAACACCAAGAAGCTATATAAGGAGGAGCGAATCTGCAGAATGGAAGTAGTTTACCACTCACGCTCTGTACTAGGTAGATCACTATTGACTTCCTTGCCGCTTTTGTCCGAATTCTTGAGTTCCTGAGCCTATTTCGAAGTCTTTCAATCGATCTGTTCCCACCACCTGACCTGACTGCAGAACAAGCCGCAGTTGCCGTTACAGAGACGCTTACGTTCGCTTCCGATTACGTAAGCCACCTGTTAGTTAATTGAATTCACGCACCGTTTTCCTTTAATAAGGAGATTTGTTGAGGCATTAAGGACACTTGAGGATTTTAAGAAATAAATACATTTCTTGAGTCTTTAAGAGGAACTTAAATTCCATCGCACATCGATCCCCTTCAGCCTTGGCTTAGCACACCAATGCCTCAGTCCTCATTGCTCCTTGCAATCCTGCATTGTATCTTCACCGCTACCACTGACTGAACATCATTGGCCTCAATCTTATTGCCTTTTGACTGATCCTCATTTGGCCTTCAGATTTCCTTATCATTGACTCGCCCACATCCCTCCTCAATGATCACCTATACCACTCTTCGACATCCTACCTTTTACATTGCTGTTGTTGAGTCCTTATCTTACATTCTGATTTGTATCTTATGTTCCTGTTACATATCTGTCCTCACATTGATTGTGACTCTGTACTATACTGATAGGATCTTCTCTTCTTGGTCTTGACCACCATGTACCTTTCCTAGTGGCTGCTCTTGAATGACCACACTATTGTTCTGTCATTCTTGGCTCCTCTTAGTTCTGTCTGGCCAACCCCTCTAGTGTTGACTGCCTCCACAATACGGCAGCCTTCCAGCTGCCTGTTCCATCGCAACTGAATAGGCTGTGTTTCAAAGCACAGAAAGCTCGAAGCTGGAAGGAGTTAATCCAAGAGGAAGAACAGAGGAAAGCAAAAATAATAATATATATATATATGGGGGTATAGCACAGCTGAACGAGCAAAATCTTAAAGAACAGTTAATGTCCATCATGGATTTGGCCAGGGAAGTGGTAGTGAAAGGGAAGGAGGTGGGGGGCATACTATCTCGCATCTGCCACCTGTGTGGATCCACATCGACAAGTTGTTGTAGATGCATGTCCTACACATAGCTGACGAATGTCAAACCAATTTGGTTGATCAATGGTTGATCTGACGTTGGCACTGTGTGTTTCCCACGATCCACACAGATCCGCATATGTCCACATTGCTATGCTGACATGGGCCCTGAATGCAGTGAGTGTCCTCTCCATTCCCACGAATGATTATGGTGCTGCTCACTTAGTCACCACTACTTTTGCACAAGGATTGATCTTGATCAAAAAAAATCGGATTTTTTATCCCTCTTGTAGAAATGCTCCTTTCGATGGTAGCTACACTTTCACAAAAGGGATTTTACTCAACATAAAATCTGAGTGAGATAAAAAAACTAGACTCACCAAATTGGCCACTAAGAGTGAAATACTGCCTGAGATGCTCAAAAATAGGTTCACACATCAAATTATTCCTTTTTTGCAGCACTGCACACGCTGTACCCATGCTTTCTTCATCAGAATTTCGTCTCTGATGGGCCAATTCAGGGTTTACTAGCCAAAAAGAATTCTCCGGCCAATTTGGCCAATGCACAGCCACTGTACAAAATTAGCAGTGACTAAGTGAGCGGCACCATAAATCAGATATGGAGAATCAGATTGCCCCTACAGAGCACAGGTGTGGCCAGCATCACATGCCATTTGTAACAGATCAGTGTCAGAGATGTCGGCAGAGATTTCCAGCAAGTGGAGGGCACATGGGGTATGGCAGCAGGCAGTGCATGAAGACTTCGGATATGGTTTCGAACCGTTTCATTGGGCAAGGTCAGGACCAGGTATTTGTAGGAACCAAGGCGACAATGATGATTTTGTTCCCGGTGATGGATGGTATGCTGCACTAGCTACACGTGCTGGGGGCCTTACACCAGCTTTATAGCCTCCAAGTGAGTGGCACCAAGGAAGGTGGACAGGAGAAAGGCGAGTTTGGTTAGATGCTAGGGGTCACTGATGTGACTGACTGAATGTGGCTGTGCTAAAGCTTTAAATTCCATCAGCTGCACGTCTATGACTGGGTCATGTTCAACGTGTATATTCAATGTTAGCTACAGCAATGGTGATGTGCTGTCAGCAACGGCTTCTGGGTTGGCTAAACAGCAAGAATGTTGTTAAAATCAACTAAAATACTAAATGATTCCAAAAATTTAAAAATTGTTGTTGTTATTGTTGTAGCATTGAATAAATAAAAATGTTTTAATCTAACCCGACGAGAACCCCAACTAGGATGAACCCGATAGACGCTAGTAGCTCGTGTGTTCCCCGAGCAGTAGGACCAGTCGTACGGTGTCCTCCCTAGGAGGCCGTATGTTGTAGGTCTGGATGCAAGGCAGAACCCGGAATGAGTCAAAGAGGGTGTGATATCCACTCAGGTATACAACCCGGGGCGTGGATACAACCCGTAGTACGATGTGAAGGAAGCAGGGCAGGGTGGAGACAATGCCTATGTCAAGCCAAGGTAGAAGCCTGAGATTAGACAAGGTAGAATCTACTGTACATGGAGATTCTACTGAGCTTATATAGGCTTCTAATAAATTAAAGTGATCACGGTCAATTGCGATCAGTTCCTGTACCTGTACCGCAGCATTAGGGAGCGTCAATGCTGATACTCCTGGACTCCTCTGTGTCGGTTTCCGTGGCGTCGGAGGACTTAGGAGACCCGATGTTTGGGTTTCCTAATCCTGAATGTCATTGTATCCAGTGGTTCAAACCCCGATCAGTTTGCAACCAGTCATGTACTTCGTGTACGCTTCTGTGTCAGCCATGGGTGCGTCCAGGGACTAGGATCCGTCTGTATGGGTTCCTAGTCCCTAACGTCTTCTGTATCCCGTGCCCGTGGCGCAGACTCCTCGAGTCTGCGGCTTTAGAATCTGTGGCTGGGTTTCAACCGTGAGAAGGTCACGTGATGGCATCATGAGAGTCCCGTGCCGCTAAGACATGTCTGTATCCATACAGACACATCACGCGAAAAAGTAGAACCTGGGTGATTCATGACATGTGCAATGAGAATTGAGATATAAGTCTCCATGTGGTTCATTTCCGGCTTGTCTTGGAAAGATAGGAAAGGGAGGGGGAAAAAAATGTTGTCATTGCACTTGCATTGCACTGGGATAGAATGTGTGTTCGTTGAGAACACACATGTTTTCGACCCATTGAATCCCTGCCAACTGCTGGTCTCACTCAGAGACGTCCCACATGGCATTGATAATCTCCCGATCATCCTTACCAGCCGCAGCCATCACAGGATGGGGATTGCCACGACCAAGTTGAACTTTATGTTGAATTTTTTTGTTTCGGTGGATACAAAATGAAGATCATTAGCAGTAAGGTATGAGTATATCCACCACCACGGCCTGACTAGAGCAGCCTGTGCTTTGTGTAGTAAGAAGCCAAGAACATTCGAGTTAAACGGCCTTTCCGAATTGTTAAATTTCTTGAACAAATAAACCAACTCTTCTGCAACATGCTGCCCTTCTGCCGCCCACAAACAACATCACATTGTTTTCATTCACCTTATCACCTACTCAACCCTTCTGCGAGTCCATAGGGCAGCCAGTGTTGCCACTTGCACCTGCCGCCTGCTTATGTGGATTTTTCAGTGGGAGTATTACGTAATGGGATCAGCTGTGTGGGAAACTGGATAGCTTTGGCCGGTTCAATCTGTCCGATTATGCACCTTTCTGACTTCGTTTTGACTGAGTGGTTGACTGGGTTAGCATAGGCACCTTTTCTCTCAGCAACTCTTGTACTCTTTACATTTAGGTTCATCGAGGTACCTGTACCTAAGCTTAAGTGTTTATCACATAGACAAATATCACATTGTTAAATTGTTAAATCATCAGCTGCAAACTGCTTTCTGCGGCTATCTCCGGCGACTAACTCTTGCCGCTCGTGCACCAGGCGTTTACCTCCGGCAAAATGCGCCTGTTGGCTCATGGGGCCTGCCTCCCCCCAAAATTGACAGCCTCGTGCGATCCTTGTGCGATATACTTTTTAGCGGCCAACTCACCTAAGTATGTTTCTTGGGTGCTCGTTTGGACCTCATCAAATTAAATCGCCTCGTTGCGGGGGATGTGTCAACAACGCCACACCCACACTCAGACTCGTTGGCTAGCGCGGGCGAGTTGCGCCAGTGTGGCGCGAGTTGTGTCGAGTGTGGCGCAGGTTGAATGAGACACACCAAACGTGGAGAAACGCTGCCAAGCCTTTGATCCCATCATTCATCTCTTGCTTCCATACCACCAGCACCCACCAGCACCCTCATGGACGACACCCGGATGCTGGCCAGCGTCACGGCTTTCCCTCTGGTTGCCCTCGTCACCAAAATAGCAGTGGGCAGCACCAAATTCCAATGCCAGCACGGGTTTGCAGTGGGAGCGATTGCCTGAAACGGCGCGTATAGTGGGGGGAAGGCATGTGCTCTTGCCAGGGCCACAGCAGGTGTGCTACTTATTTTACAGGCCGGCTTTTTGACACTACCACTGTCACCACAGCAGACGGGCACGCTGAAAGAACACCCACAGGAAGGAGGATCTGCTTGGGGTGCACGAGCGATAATGTAAAGGTATGTTTAGATCCCTCCATTTTATTACTCACTGGCACAGCACCGGTTTATTGATTTACTCAGACTGGGCTCGTCGTTCGCGTTGGTGCGCGGCGCGGGAGTACCCAGATTTGCACCACCCTTTCCCTCCTGCATCAGTGACTTTTCCCTCTGTTCTGCGCCCGAATTACAGACCGTGGCAACCCCCCGCCACATCACGATGTGTGGAACGCAGAGCAAGCAGTTGGCGGGAAGCGCATAGAACAGAGGGCTTCAATACAATAATGCCATCCCATCGCCATTTACCTAATAGCTATGGATTACATGTAACCGCCGTTTGAATATAATTTTCTCACATTCACCACATGATTTTCCGGCCTGGCAGTAAAGCAGCATCATAAAATCTGTGTCTGATTGTTTGCTGTGAGGCAGTTACACTTACATTACTACTTTAACTTTGGAACCGGAAATGGCCTTGACCCTCAGGACCAACCGACAACGGCGCAAGTCGCATTCAAGTGTGCCACACTAGCGCGACAGTGGCGCGACAGTGGTGCAAGTTGTCGGGCCGACATCGGTGAGTCTGAGTCTGAGTGTGGCGCTGTTGGTTCAACTTGGTTGATCCCCTTGCTTGCGCATGCTACATCAAGTGGTATTTTTGAACATCTACAGCGCACAGATCCTATGTCTTTATCTATGGCGGTCAGTTGGCACTTTTAATATTCCCGGTATAATAACACAATTTCATACTATAATTGGACATTTGGCTATGAAACTGAGTGCCCCTCAAAATCTTGATGGAATCCCGCTGGACTCTAAGAAACAAATGTTCCGATATATATTTTGGAACATTCTCTCTATAAACTTTTCACTCCTCTCTAAACCTTTTGTTCAACTCTCTCTTAAAACTTTCTGCCCTCTCAAACTTTCTACGAGCTGCTCTACAAAAAATGTTCCATCACTAGGGTTAGCACAGCCGCCGGTGATCAAAGCGGCGGAAGGATCGTCTGATCCCATTCAAGAATGATCAAAGTGGTTTGGGACGGCACCCTTTTTGGCGGCTGGCACTGGGGCCGGCAGTCCACCATTGATCACCGGCGGCTGTGCTAACCCTAGTGATGGAACATTTTTTGTAGAGCAGCTCGTAGAAAGTTTGAGAGGGCAGAAAGTTTTAAGAGAGAGTTGAACAAAAGGTTTAGAGAGGAGTGAAAAGTTTATAGAGAGAATGTTCCAAAATATATATCGGAACATTTGTTTCTTAGAGTCCAGCAGGATTCCATCAAGATTTTGAGGGGCACTCAGTTTCATAGCCAAATGTCCAATTATAGTATGAAATCGTGTTATTATACCGGGGATATTAAAAGTGCCAACTGACCGCCATATTTATCAGCATAGCCTCACTTTCCTCGATAAAGAAGCCTCCTAGTAACCCCGACTAACAAAGCTCCTCTTTTCTCCCTTGCCCAACTCTCTTGCCGCGCCAAAATGGATCCTCCCCCCGATAACGATTCCTTGGCAGACGCTCCCGCTGAAACTCCACCAGTCCGGGATGCCGACTTGTTCCGAACGAAAATGATAAACACCAGGTCGGGCGGGTTGGGTGGGCATGGCGTGGAGGGCGGCGCGGGCGGTGGCGGCGGCGCGGGCGAGGTACGAGGCTCTTTCTTGAAGCCCCCGAAGCCGACAAACTAATCTGGCGCATGCGCGCGGGTTGTCCACATTCAGGGCCCTCGTCTCATTGATCTGACCCATGTACGAGGTTCCTCCTTAAAGCCTCTGAAGTCGACAGACTAATCTGGCCTATGCGCGTAGTCCTTCACTGTACACAACTTCCAAATTCCCAATGAGCCGCGAGAAGCAGCCTTTAGCCTTCTTCATAATATTTCGCAGGCAGATCCCACCCTCCTCAGAGACTTTGCCAATGCCTTCAGCCGCCTGGGTGCGGAGCTGAGTGCCATGGACTGCCACGAGGATGCCCTTGGTGCCAATGAACAGACTGTCGACCTTCTTCGAAAGTTGCCGATGACGGACTCTTCCCTGATCAAAGAACTGGCCAGTGCTCTGAGCAGTGTTGGTGGGAATCATAGTGCCATGGGCCGTCACGAGGATGCCCTTAACGCCAACGAAGAGGCCGCAAAGCTTCTTCGAAAGTTGGCGACGACCGACCCCACCGTCACCAAAAAACTGGTCCGTTCACTGAGCAATCTTGGTTCAAATCTTCGCACCTTGGGCCGCGATGAGGGTGCGCTGGGGGCCTGTGGGGAGGCTGCTGAGCTGCGGTGAAAACGAGACGAGCCGGCGAGGTCGGGGCCCGGGGATCTGCAAAGTGAGGATCGCAGTCGCTCCGGGAATGCAGGTACGCAATCTCAAATTGTGACGGGAGTGCTGATTGCTTATCCTCGATGTCTGAATAGGAGTGGATGTCTTGAAGGGAAAACCGCCCTGTAGAAACTGCGACTTTTGCCATATATCCGCCGCATGGTGACAGAACATCGTACGCATTTATATCGACCTGAAAGCCTCCCTGATTTACCGACATTCACCGTGTTTTCAGCGAACGGGTTGAGTCGTTTACAGCAAATGACTTGACCTTCATCGAGGCAATCTCGACGTTGGAGGATGTCTGGTGTCTGTCCACGAGCCTGCAGCAGCCGTATCATGGATAGAAGACAAGTGGGACGACCCTCTCCTCACTTCCTTGCGAATCAATGGGTGCGGCGGACCATTCGCATGGATGCTTTCACCGACAGAGCCGGCCTTGGCGATTTTCGGATCTTACAACGATGTAGTGGTGATTAATATGGCAGAGACCCTCGCCAATTCATCAGGGTTTCCCGTAGTTGTTCGACCTGCCGGCGATAATCCGGTTCTGAATTCAATTTTACTGTGCATTTGTTTGTTTTCTCACACCCATCCGAAACTGAGTTATTCACCTAGAGCTCAAGATGGGGCTCCGCACAATAGGCACACCGGATTCAACCATAATGGCGGCGACAACGATGAAAGAGGACGTGATGCAGACGAAGATGAAGCTGCGCCAGAAGATGAACAAACTCCTGGGGAGAGCGGACACGGCGGTAGACAGAATGAAGACCTTGATGGCTCGGGATCAGATGGAGAAAGCTTTCAAACCGCGGAACAGCCCGAATCAGATTGGGATGGCGGTGAAGGCGAGGGTGGAGGCGGAGGTGGAGTGGGAGGTGAAGGCGGAGGTGGTGGTGGAGGCGGAGGTAGTGGGGACCAGACTGCAGCGGATGGCGTATGGCAGAGTCCACTGCATACCACGCGCATCAAACTTCACCTGAAGCCCGACCGTGATGGTACTCCCACATCCTACAATGTCGGCATTGGCTACAGTTTGAAGGTAAATTGCATTTCAAGCTTCAAGTTAAAGCTTTCATGCACCTTTAATGAAACTCTTTAGTTCGCAATCAATCGTGACTCGGAAAGTCCCATTGATCTCAAGAACCTAGACTCGCCATTAGCCAATCCCGAAGTCTTTGCTCTAGTTGATCTCAAAATCGAAACAATTCCGCGTGAAACCAAAGTTGATCGCTCATACGCAAATAGTGGTGGCAAGGTTCAGTTCGAAAATCGGTTCGAACCTGAACCGAACCTGAACCGGACGCCGCGTTCGGGTTCAGGTTCAGCAAATATCTGAACCTGAACGCCAAGTTCGGTTCGGTGTTCGGGCGGAATGAGATGCGTTCGAACCGAACCTGAACCTGAACCGGAAAACCCTCAAGATCAGTGGATTTTATCATGATTGGGGTATGGCCTCTTCAAGGCGGGTGCTTAACCTTTATTTTTACATTCTTTAGACCTCATTCAAATTGCTGGCACCCTTGCTGTGGACTGCAGGTAGGGCAGGTTGTTGTCTCATGTAGTGTTTTTTGTATAGAGGGAGGGGAGGCACTTTTTCCTGAAGGCATCGCGTGGTCAGGCTCCATACTCAAACCGGAATTTAGAACGGAGGAATTGTCTTGGCCAATGGTACTTTTCCCGCTGCCTTTGTCTTGTCCACAGCATGGCATACTAGACTTTATACAGAAGGTTTTGCCTTCATGCTTTTGGACTATATCCCACAGTTGAAGTTCGACTCAATTAATAGCCCATAAGTGCCGTTCACGAATCCTGTTCCCAAGTATCGATATCGATATTGATTGATTGATCGCCGACCTCCTAGAATCCTTTTTGGGATACCGGGATGTCGGCGTGAGTTCCGGATTCCAGCCCGAGACAGTTGAGCCATGAGCCACCGCCGTCGTAAAGGGTGGAAAAGACAAATGTGAGGCTGTGCATGTCTTGCGCACATAGGACTTCGGATACATCCGACGGTAATGATCGCCGATTGATCGCTCGTAAAAAGGGGTTCATGTGGGGATTGAATATAGGACTAAGCCACGAGACACCCCCCAACCACATCATAGTGCAAAGAAGTGGCAGCTCCAGACCATAATCACACAAAAGTGAGTTTCTGAGCGTATACTGTGTCTATTTACCCCCGGAATAGCACCAGAACACAATGCACGGGGAATGCCGGCATCAAACTCGATTCAACTCGAGTCCAAACTCGACCAAACTCGGACGAACAGAGATCCTCAAGGACAAGCGACGGCATGAGCCTGGAGACAAGTGAGATGCAAGAAACTGGAACGAGGGCGGAAGGGTAGGTAAGGGAGTAAGGTCATCGTAGGGCATCACTGATCACGTTTACGCATCTGGCACCCGGTGACTGAGTCGATAGTAGAATAGGCCCGACAACAATGATTTGACAGCAGGAAGGCGACTGCTTTCGGGGCTCTAATACGTCCTCCAAAGGTTCTAATACCTCAGAGAAGCCCGATGGTTATGTGTTAACAAGGATCTTTGGACCACGGGCCTAGGCCACGGCCAAAACGGCCATCGTCGGAGCCTCAGACGGCATCACCACGGGATGATGTCGGCCGGCCTCACGCGGTCACGAAACCACATCTGTGTCTGCCTCATGTTATTCTGAAGTAGGTCATATCCCACTTCATCTATTTCTTGTCTCGCCATGCTGCTCGTCTTCCAGAACGCCGACTTGCCACGCTTTTTTTTTCTTTCACTGTTTGATGCAGCTATGGACAGAAACCCCGGACACCTGCCTCCGCCGAGCCCAACACGCCCCCGATGTCGCTGTCAAGCCGTGTTCTGGCTGGGGACGCGCGACGACTTATATCTCTGAGTCGATAATTCCCCGCTTGTCTCTCAGTCCTCCTTTAGCAAACCCTTGTCTCTTGTGACAGTCTTTTCACCGTCTTTTCACTGTCGTTCTACAACCCCGACGCATGTACACCCCCTACGTCAGCGCCGCTGTCCGCTCGGCTGAAGCACAAAGGCAGGCGGCCCTCGCTCAACAAGCAGAGTGGCTCGAGAACGCCATTCACGACGGGCCTCTCCCTACCCACGATCCCAGACCAGATACACGGATTGGCGACCTTCGAGATGCCGACCCCTCACCTACCGACTTACGTGCTGCGCAGGAGGAGCTTGCCCTTGCCAATCGGGCTGGCACCCTCCTTACTTTCCGTTCGAGGCATGACACGGCGTGGAGCCCGTGCAACTAGTGAGTAATTTCTTCATTTGAGGTCTTGGCACCGACATATCCCCAGCCCCTCCACGATCACCTCGCAGTATGAGATTTACCGGCAGCCGTCGGGGTTCAAAAATCTCCAAGATCACCAACTTCCCCTCTGTCCGCACTACGCCAACCCTGGCCGGACTGACTTTGAATGTCGCATGAGGGCGCGCTCACACAGGCGCCACGGGGAGACCATTACCTATCTCCAAGTACCGCCCGTGCACCACGAGTGCTCTTTCATTGGTAAGTCCACCAATTTTGTTTCGTGCAATAACCACCGCTGACGGATGCTCTTTAGCCATCATCCGTTCCCGAGAACGACGTCTCCTTTTCCCCCAGACCTCCCAGCTGGGCAAGGACGAGGTCGGCCAAATAATGCTCACGCCATCCCTCAGTAAGCGCCAGATCAGCCTCAAGCGCGGGCCACATAGCAAAAGCGTGAAGCACAAACCCAGCTTCCAGGCCAGCGCCAAAGCACAGATGCTCGGTCGACCGCTTCAGCGCCACAATGCGCTCGCTCTCATCGGCGGCACTGGCACGGCCTCGCCCACCGCCATTCCGCCGCATGTTGTTGTCAACCTTGGTGGTGACGATGACATGAGCCCCCCGCCGTATAGCTCCTCGAGCGCCCTGCCCCGTCGTCGCATCCCCCGCGTCATCGACCGCTACACCGACGAGGAGGCTCATTTCAATTTGGTTGGCGGTGGGTCCCCAACTCCCCTTCAATTCACATTTGACACTGATGAACTTCACATTACTTTTCCTAGATGCCGAGTTACTGGCACTCACGCTTGCAGCCCGCGAGGAGATCTATCGCACGCGTATGTGCATCTTTCCCTTTCTGTTCTCTGTTCCAACTTCTTCATGTAGGGGAATACGAGACGTTATTCTGGCTTTTCGACGGCCCCAACGGCCCTTGCTTTGACGACGAGCGCTTCCCTACCCGCCTGCGTCCCTACAGCTCCGGGGCCGAGCTCAATGTGCGCATCATTGACGCGGGACCCGTCGGCCCATCCCCCATCACCAATTTCCTCTTTGCCATCGCCACCACGGACGGTGTCTCGGGTGCAGCATACACGAACTTCCTAAATTTGCTCCGTGTCTGCGTCGGTTGTGGCGGGCACTTCACCCCCCCTGCCTTCAACGCCCACCTCCACGTTGCTGGCAACACTCACGTCTGCGGGAATCACCCGTCGCATGCGATCGGTGCGCCTCTCTTGTATCTTCTTTCCCTGCCCCGAACTCACGCATCATCACAGTGTCTTGCGTGGAATCCGCAGCGTACGGCGAACTACTTCGACCCTCCGCCTTCGCCCTCGGTCGCCCCCCTGGCCGCTGCCATACCGCACCATACCAGGAGTTCGGGTACCTTACTGCCCTCGGCAGCGCGCTCGCTTCTCTCGACACCAAGCTTGGCTTGCCAGACGACATCTTCCAGGCACTCCGACTTGGGCTCGTACCATGCCCAGACTGCGCCAGAATCCGCACCGTGCATGCCCACATTGCTCACCGGCCGGACGGTTGCTGTGAAGACGTGGGCCCCTGCGACTCGTCGTGCATCTGTATCGACCAAAACACGGTCGCGGAAATCGGGTCCAATGGTCAGCGCCGCATCCTCACGGTCCCCGATGCCTAGATACCTCTACGTCTGGACTCTTTCTTGTCGATACCGAACTCACCCATTGTTGTCGTTGTACCCCAAATTTTACTTGTCTTCTTGTCGTTGTCCTCCTAAAAATATTTACCACTTTGCCACCGCCGTCCAGTACAATTTGTGTCCAAAATCATTACCTGTTAATTAAATGTGTTCTAAAGTATCGAAGCGAAGCCATCCACTCCCGAATTAAAACTGAGCAGCGGTGTATTGGCACGGCACCTCACGCTCCCGGCTTCTTCTTATCCACCCACCAACACCTCTGCACTTCACCCAAAAAACCCCCACCATGGATGCTCGGTAGGACCATTGCAGCGTCCTCCCGGATCGATTGTCTGACCAATCTTAGACGACAGTATGAGCACAACCAGCGACGCCAGCATGCGCACCAGGAGTTTATCTCGGCACAGCAGGCCCTCCGCACCTGCCCTCCTAGCGGGGTTCGCGCAGCTCGCGCGAGGGTCGAACAAAGCTGGCGCGGGCTTATGTCGGTCTCCGGTGGCGTCCCAACCTCATCCGACGAAGACATTGGGCGCGTGTGTCTTTTCCCGTACGGACAAAACCCCAGCCCCGCTCGCCCCGCCACCACCCAAGACCATAACCACACCACCACCCCAGACGATCTTCAGCGCGGAGGCCATGACTCATCCTCCTCCGAGTACCACTCCACCAGATCCACCAGCAGCGGCGGCAGCAGCGCCCTCGACTTGGACACCAAGCTCACATTGTGGAAGGAGTATTCGGAGCGCCCAGCCGAAGTCCTCGCCCGTTACCGTGCTCTTGGACAGAGCTCCACTGGGCCCGCCACCGACTCGTCCACCGAGCGTACCGAGCACAACCCGACTTGTGCACAAACGCGCGACCGCATGGCACATTGCGACTGCAGCCTGCGCGAAGCCCGGCTGGCACGTCGTCGGATCCGTAAAGAAGGGCGTGTGAGTCGCTGGTTCGCGCGCCCGAGGGCGGAGGCAGAGGGGGCCGAGGCCGATGACGAAGCTGATGCGAATGGTGAGGCGGCCACCCGGGCGAACCACGGGTGAGTACAGCGTATTCCCGGGCAGGCGGGTAGGAAATTTCCTTCCGGAGGTGGTGTAGTTCTCCATGTAATGACGCGATCCTTGTTCTTGAATACCCGCAAATTGGTCTTGGCTCATCCGATGCCGGTCTGCAAAAGATGTAAGGGTTAAGAAACCCCTCGCGTACGAATGAATACATCACCCCGCTTAATGGGCGTGCCGAGCGCGAGCTCGTCCTCGTCCGTGCTCGGGAAGAAGTTCTGGAAGAGCGCCTCGGCCTGCCACTTGCTCGCGTTCTTGAATTCGACCCAGACGTCCACGAGGTGGTTCGTGGTCCCGAGTGAATGTCAGTGTCGGCGTGTGTGATAGAGAACGGGGAGAACACTCACACAAACATTATCCTTCCTTCCGCCGCAGCAACGCCGTCCAATGCCTTCAACAGTCCGCTCAGACTCAGCGTGTTCAGGTCGCTCATGCCGTCGCGGTCGCGGTCCCGGAACTCCTGTGCGCATGCCGGGGTGTGCGAGGGCGAGGGCGAGGGCGAGGGTGAGGGCGAGAGTTAACTGCGGAATTCGAGCGAGGGGATCTGGAACGCGCGCGTGTTCGAGGATACGGCGCGCGAGGCTCGGTACGAGTATTCAACAAGACGCCGTGAAAGCAGAACAGCGTGAAAGCAGAACACCGTGAAAGTCGAACACCGTGAAAGCCGAACATCGTGAAACCAGAACCAATGCGAGGTTTCGTGTCTGCAGGTGGGTATTCCATCAGGTTGAGATGGGTAGAAAAACGAAGACAAAGGAGGAATGACGCGTCCTGTGTCCAGAAAGAGACCACAAATAATCGGTCCGCGTGGCTAGTCGTGAACGGCTCGTCGAGGACAGAATCGGTGACTCGGAGCTCTGCGCCGAAACTGTCCAAAATGCCGATAAGGAGGTCCAAAAACGCGAACGAAGTCATGTCATGTAAAGCGTAGAAACCCGTTATTTTGATTGTGGTTAGGCGCCCACATATAAAGACCCGAGGTTTCCACCCAACCTCCCTGCCTTTTCTTGGCGCTCAGCGATGCTGGACGTTACCCGGGGCGGTTTTCTATGTGTCTGCACTCTTTCGCTCCTTTTGGGCTCCCACCATTTCTCCTTGACTGCCTACAAGACCTTTTGGGCAAGGGACTCGATCACGAGCAGGGTATCATCGACGTGAGTGGTATTCAACGTTGTGCACTTGAATCTTGTGACCGACACATTTTTCAGTTGCAATACTCGTCGAGAGCGGCGGGCTGTAGGAGGCTGCTTGGCCGTGCCCGCCGTAATACGGCGAGGAGGGGAGGGAAGAGTGCGGGTGGGACGTCGACAACGTGGACGCGGACGACAGACGAACCGGTGATCGACGACGAAGTGCTAATGATCGCCGGATCGACGAAGAAGCTCAGAAGTTAACGCTTCTTCTCGTCTTCATCTGCCTCCACCTAGTCCAGTTTCTCTGGGTGGAGGAGCGGCTGGTGCCCGCATCTCCCCGATTCGGATTCTGGGCTGCCGTGGAGGCGTGGGGTGGGGACGAGCCCACCTCCCACAGGCTTTGCCGCCTCGCTTGGGATTTTTTGGTGGAACACGATAGATACCCCAGGAGCGTATCTCACAACGACCGGTAAGCAGCAAGCATCGTGAACATTTTGGGAAATCACTCAGATGCCGATCCCAGGCTCCCCGCGGTCTCTGAACCTGTCCGCCTTGCGCACAGCGAAGCTGAGGCATACGGCGAGGCGGCTGTTGTGGCAAACAATGGGTTGAGGGCCGCAGGCGCGTAGCTGTTATTCTTGTACCTTGGCAGGTGGTGGAGTCGTACCCGTCAAGTCCACGTCCATATTCTTGAATGTAAACGAGCTGATTGCATGTTCAATTGAGCACCCGCGTCTCCTAGTTTCATCACGTACCTATTAATTTGGCCAGCAATACTAGCTACTCTTCTGATCGACGTTATTCACTTAGCACCTTGACTGCCCACTTGAACAGAAAATCTTTTGAATTGTACCAACTAAAGCAGTGCGAAATCACCGGTAATGCTCTGTCCTAGGAGTGTGCTATCTGTGAAGCAGGTGAATACCAAACGTCTACCACTGCCGACGTGGGTGCAGTGGGCCAGAAGGCGTGTCCTCACTGCCAAAACGGCCCCTGGTCGCAGTGGGATGCGATACCCGATCTGTGGGATACAGAACTCTCCCCCAGTGTAATCCCCCACCGCAAAAATAATGGCGTACATGTGCAGATTGTCATTCCAATCGACATGAAGCACTTCACTCGAGCCTTCCTTCACAGCGATGGTGAAGAAGAGACCACCAAAATCCAGGTTAGGCCGCTTGCGGAATTTGTGTCGGAGCGTGGCACAGACGCGTTGATGTATACTTCCAGTACTCGGTTAGTAGAATTCCTACATGTCCAAGACATGGCGTACCAGTGGCGTATCCGAGTGCTCTCGTCAAAGTGCCATTCCGCCAGGCTCTCCAGTTTGGGGACCACGCGGTTCTTGATTATACCCAGGAATATATCCAGTTGCTTTATCACCCGCTTCTGTTTCAACTCTGCGAGGAGTTTAGCACTCGCTGTCCGCCGTGCTGGTGCAATCTTTTGGCGTGAGTCAGCGGTGACGTATGGTTTCATGGAGTACAGATTCCACACGCCAAGATGGACAGCAGGAGTGGAGAAGCGCTGTTTCTCGGGCTTTGGGAACTGTAAGCCGCAAGCAATCACCCTGTCCCACCAGCAGAGGAGCATTTGCTGGGTGTGGGGCGGAATTACGTTTGGGAAACGCATCGCCAGCCATTGGGGTGCACGGTCTGAATAAAGGTGCTCTCGTTGCCTTGGATCCAAAAAACGCATGCCGAGAAACCAAAGAGGGTATTGGTTGGGACCAAAGAGTTTGAGTTGTGCCGGTGTCGGATCGTTGGTCTTGATCAACAGCTTAAGTCGGTCGTCTGTTGTGATATCTGGCAGTTCAGAGGGCTGCAGCCAGCCACCCTCTGCCGCATTCTGTGCCACCAGCCAGCGGTCCCTGGTCCATCCAGCGAAGTGGTCGGGGAAGGGAAGATCCAGGTTCAATATCACTAGATACAGTTCAGACATAACCATACCGGAAAGGTACCAACAGAGACACCTACCAGTGTACTCCTCAATTTTTTTCTGTCCGCGCTCATATGCTCCACCCTCGGCCAGGAACCGGTCCAATTTCTTGGCCACGTTAGCTTGACTCCTGCTGTGGTGGTTTGATCGTTTACTGACAGCACTGGTGAGCTGAGTCCCTGTTCCGTTTCCGACATGCTTACCGTTTTTGGCCGGCGGCCATAATACTGAGTGGTAGAGGAGAGAGAAAAGGCAGAGCGTCGTCATCAGAAGAATCTGAAGATCGACGATCCAATGATCGCCGTGATCGACGCAGAAGCTAACCCTTCTTCTCTTCTTCCTCTGCCTCCACCCAGTCCAGTTTCTCTGGGTTGAGGAGTGGCTGGTGCCGCATCTCCCCAAATCGGATGCTGGGCTGCCGTGGAGGCGTGGGGCAAGGACGAGTCCACCTCCCACCTCCCACAGGCTTTGCTGCCTCGCTTGGGACTTTTGGTGGAACACGATACCCCAAGAGCGTATCTCACAACCACTGGTAAGCAGCGAGCGTGAACGCTCTGGGAAATCACTCAGACACCGTTTTCAGGCTCCCCGCGGTCTCTGAGGCTGTCCGCCTTGCACACGCTGGTCATCACGCGCTCGACGTTCGCTGGCGCTGGAAAACACGTCGGCAAGTGGCTCGGGGACAACTTCAGTACTTGGCAGCACAATCTTCATTGAAGTCGGACCGCACCCAGCGCTCTCCTCCTATCCATGCCGTTTTATTCCGAGAACATTCCGAGAACTCGCGGCTGGCAGTGAAACAGAAACATGCTCGCAAAGGACCACTCAACTACGTATATGGGACGCCCAGCTGCTCTGTACGCGTCCGCCCCGGCACCGCCTATCGGCTATCGACTATCCTCGTCGTACCGCACCATGCCGCCGGTACACCACGCTTCGCCTCCCCTTTTGACCTCCCCAAGGGTCCGTTCATGGAGGACGATGTGACCTCTGGCATATACCCATACAATGCCTACAGGCACCCATTCATCCACCTCAAAGAACCTGCGGAAGTCGACCCCAAACGCTTCGCCACTCGTTTGCAACGCATGATAATCCCCACCATCATGCCTACCGGACTGGATGCTCTTCAAATTGTCGAAGAGCGCGACCGGCTCATTGACGCGCGTATGCAGCGGTCGTCAGGGAGAGAAGGCGGCGGGTCTGCGAGGTACACACCACGTCATGGCCAAAACATCTTGTGCTGATCCCTGTCTTCAGGCTTCCTGATTCAGCGCCCCGAGGAGTCCCTCCCACGCTACACCTCGCCCACCCCGACGTACGCCGCAGCCCCGGCCCCCGCCCCGTCCCGCGAGCAGTCCTCGAGCCGCGAATCCTCGCGCAGCCACTCGGAGCGCTCGCGCTCGCACCGCCAGCCCTCCCCCGCGCGCAGCGACTCCTCGCGTAGCTCGCGCTCGTCGACGTACACCTCATCAAGCTTCGCGTCGCCCATGTCCTACCGCGAGACGATCCAGATCCCGGACTCGCCCCGCCCCGAGACGCCGCCGCCCTTCCCTGGCCACACAACCTCTCCGTCCCGGTACGGGCGTAACCCCGGCGCGTTCTGAGCTGCGCGTACGCTTCTTCCCCGCCCCCGACTACAAAAACCGAAAACCACCAACGATGAAAATTGATTTGACCGGCTGTGTCTCGTTTTCTCCTTCGACTCGTTCCGCTCGCCCGCACGCCCCGCGCTACGGCAAACCAGCGGTTCCTCATCCCCAAGACAAGAACGCTGCCCTGCGCGAGCTGACTCCCCGAGACGCTCTCCGGGGACGACCGCACGCACCCCTCTCCCTGGTTCGCCTGAGCATCAACCCTGCTCTTCAACGAACGGCACGACCACTCGCAACAGCGCTTGACGCGCAACTCGCTGCTGAAGGAATACGTCGCGGAGATCGAGCATCAACCCCGCTCGTTGACACGTCGAGCTCATTGGGGAATCATCTCTCCCTCCCCAGTCTGATCAGCAGCACCTCGTACGGAAGGATTTGAGCTCTAATCGAGCTCAAGTCTCTCCATCTCCTCAACATATACCGCCTTCTCCGCGTGCAGGTGGCCGAAACCTTCACCCATGGCTCCCTCCTCCCCTCAAACCGCCCGGACCCAGCTGGTATGGTAACAGTTTTGCAAAACACCACGGTATTAAGTGTCGGACATTTTGCAAAAGTCCACGCTAATAAGTGGCACCGCCACCGGGGTACCACATATGGGTATAGATAGCGGCTTTTGCTCATCTACGGCCCAGATACCGGGCTATTACTAATCCCGACCGTGTCGGGCTTCCCAGAACGGTCTGATCTCTCGGCCGGCCCTCGGGGCATGTCCGTTTTAGGAAGCAGGCCAAGGAAATACATTGCGGGGGGAAACAATAGCAAAAATATATTTAGAAATTTACTCTGCGCGGACACGCTTGGACGTAGGGTTTTCCAAAGAGTCGGGAGCTCCCCGCTTGTGTGTAAATGCTCGATTTTTCTCACTGAGCACCCAGGTACAGTCTTCCACCAATTTTCTTCCACCTTGGCTCGCCTTCCGTATTCCCGGCGACACGGTACCACCAAGCGAGGCAGGCAAGAACACTCGTTAGCCCATTCAACCCCGAGGGGAGGCCGTCGAGGTTGCCCCCGCCGCATTGTATCAGCCCATGCACCTCAAAATCCTCCGCACTCTTGACGCCCTCCTTCCTCCACACCGGATTCACGTTGAGCCACCACAAGACCACGGCTTGGTAGAAATCCTCGTGTTCGTCTTCACTGTTGATGCCCGCAGGGATCCGGGTAGTGTTACGTCCACGCTGCACCCACCAGGAAACAGCTCCTGGGCGCCCGCCAGCAGGCAGGGCCTTCCCCACGGTTTGGAAGCCAGTGGCGTGTTCCAGTGTCAGCCAAGTATCCACCGCTGATTTCCACAAGCCTCCCTTGACCTCTGTGTCGAAAAGCTCCAACACTGCAGCGTACTTTGCGGGGCAAGAAGCACGCAGTGGGGAAGGAGAGGAAGGGATGATGGGGGCGGGGTACCAAGCCTGTTCCCGGACCCGGCAGGGGGCGGCGGCGGCACCTCGTCCTCCATCGCCGTACTCGCAGCGGGCTGCTCCTGGGTGGTCGACCCTCTGTTGGCGGGCGGCACCTCGTCCTCCATCGCCGTACTCGTGGCAGGCTGCTCCTGGGCAGTTGAGCCTCTGTCAGCGGCCGGCACGTCCTCGTCCATCGGAATATCAGCTGCGGGTGGCGCATCGCTCGCGGGTGTGTCTTTGGGGTTGGGAGGGCCACCAATAGCGCCGCGGTGGGCTGGTTTAGGCTTGGGGCGGGCGGGTCCTGGGGCGCGGGTGCCCGCGGCGTCATCCTGCTCGTTCACGGCGCGTGAGCTCATCCGTGGCCTAGCCCCGCCCGCGCGACCCACAGCAACGATATGCTGGTATTTCTTGCTCGGTTTGGCGCTGAAAGGCAGCTCGCCGCGCTCGTCTTCTTCGGTCTCGGGCTCGCTGCCCTTGCTCGGCTCCGGCGTCACGCAGGTGCTGCTCTCCAGCTCGTCCACCTCATCCTCGCTGGCGAGCGGGTCGTCCTCCGCGCTCGGCCTCAGACCCGCCACCCCCCCAGCCGACTTCCTCATCGTCCTCCTCCCCTGCTCCCGAATCCTCCGCCTCCTCCTCCTCCGCCTCGTTCGCCCTCCTCGCCCTCCCCTTTGCCTTCCCCTTTGCCTTCCCCTTTGCCTTCCCCTTTGCCTTCCCCTTTGCCTTGTTCCTGCTCTTCTCATTCCGCTTTTCCTTCCTCCCCTTCTTCTGTGGGTCATCCTCCGCAGCTCCGCTTTGCCGCGGCTTGGGGCAGGTTTCCACGGGCAGTGGGATCAGCGATCCCATGCAATGTGAGCAGAGGCCAGAGGCGCTTGCGGTCGGAGGCTCCTGGGCGCCGAAACTATCGACAACACCTGCGCACAGGCATCAACGTGGGGCTCCCGCGCCAGCATAAACTCAAAGCTTACCAGGTTCGTCCTTCTTGCAGGCAACCAAAAAATCTGCGAACGCTTGTACTACCGCCTTGGAGCGCAGCGGACCCCACTTCGCGAAGTCGACACCAGCATGCTTCGGCAGCTCGCCCCGCGTCACCCTGAAAGAAACGGAAAAAGCGTCACAGAAGAAAAATAAAAAAGCCAAGAGAGGACTTACAACGAAATGAACACCTCGTCCTCCTCTCCTTCTCCACCTTCAACAATCTCCCCGAGCAGAAGCAGCCCCTTGCACTGCATCTGGGTGCAAAGCGCCTCGAGCGTTCTCTCGGAGACAGTTTCGGCGTTGGATCGGCGGCTGCAAGCGGGAGGTTAGAAGAGCAAGAAAAGACACGTGTGAAATGAAAACACCTACTCGGCCAGCTCCTCGGGGCTGCAGGCGGTCTCGCCCTGCGCTTCCCGCTTGCGCGCCTGAAGCTTCTCCTCGTAATACTTCTCTCTCTGCTCCTGAAGCTCTGCCTGCTCTTCTTCGCTGAGGCCGTTGAAATACTCCTTGGCGAGAGCCCACTTGCGGTGCAGCGTCCCGCCGCGGCCTTTCACCGGGCCTCCCCCCTCCTCTTCATCGCTGTCATCATCCTCACCCGCCGTTCTCAGCCGTCATTCTCTCGCCTTCGCCCTCGCCCTCGCCCTTCTCGCCCTCCTCGCCCTCGCCTTCTCGCCCTCCTCGCCCTCGCCCTTCTCGCCCTCGCCTTCTTCCTTGTCGTCTAACTCGGCTCCCTCCTCCTCCTCCTCCGCGTCGGCGTCGGCCTTGTACCTCTGCCGGTAAAGAGCCCGCAGCGCTTGACCGTGCGTCTCGTGTTGCCACACCAACCACGGCAATTGCACGCGCCGAGGAGACCCACGGAAGTTTGCAAGACGCGCGAGCCAAACGCGGAACGGCTCGACCTTGCGGGTTTTGTCTTTGGTTTTCGCGTTTGAAAACCACCGCTTGATTTTCTGCGGAATTGTGTTAACTATGAGGTACATAGGTCCAGTGAAGAATACATACCGCATGGTCTGAGTTGCGAGCACGCAGCTCGTTCAGCCTGGCGCTCGGCAATGGAAGTTTAGCACACTTGGCTTTGCGACGGCGGTGTCCCTTAGTTGTGGCCAGATTCTTCTGTTTGACGTCTGCGGTCGCCTCAGCAAAGGCCTTCTCCTCATCCACCAGCTCCTCCTGCAGTTCGTCGGTATCAAGCTTGGGATACGTGCTGTCCCAGTCAGGCCAGAATATTTTCCAGAAGTTGTCTTTCTTCGTCGAAATCAAGTAATCGGGGAGGTGTTTTTGTAGAAGCTGAAGAGGGGCTCCGAAGAAGAAGCCCTTGTTGCCACGTGCCATGAGGAAGGGGGGAGAAAGACCAGACCAAGACCAAGGTATTTGGCAAAATCTGGAAAACCACGAAGTCAGACAACGGTAATGAGCTGATGTGACCGTTACATCGCGTCGAGTCACTTGCACCTGACCATCAACGTGTTGTGCCCGTGCCACTCGACAACGACCAACTCGTCGTGCCGCTCAGGACTTGCATGGAGGGGCTCAGTGGTGAGTTTCTATTTTTTTTCTTTTAACATACCTGTTCTCCGGTCGGTCGCTCTGCTCCTCTGCCCAACTCCCACTTCAGAGCAGGGCAGATCAAGCAGGGCGGCTGTCTTTCTAACATACCTGTTCTCCGGTCGGTCGCTCTGCTCCTCTGCCCAACTCCCACTTCAGAGCAGGGCAGATCAAGCAGGGCGGCTGTCTTTCTATCTCCCTCCCTCTTTTTTTTTTCCTTGAAGGTTTACTGACTCGTCAACGTCTCCAGAAACTTTCGAACTTGGCGCGCCCATTGTCTGCGCCGGGTATGACCTTGAAATTGGACTTGAGCACGAGAATGCTGCCCAAATGGCACGCGAAGACCGCAGCTCCATCTCTGAAGACGAGGATGAGCTCGAGGACGCCATCCCGCCTGCTGCGTTGTTTGGCGCCGACCAGCCCACTACGCCCATCGACCTCACCACCCCCCCTGACCGGCAAGGCTAAGAAGAAAGACAAGAAGCGACGCCGCGAACGCGCGAAGCGGAAGGCTGACACCCTCGAGTCTCTCAACAGCACCACACCACCTGCACCCACACCTCGAGTCCTAGACAAGGCTGCTCGCTCCACACCCATTACCGTCACCTTTGCCGCCGACGACTTTCGTGCCTCAAAACCACGATGGACGGGGTTAGCTCAGCCCCTTGAGCAACCCATTACTCGCCCACGCCCACGACACTGAATTCCTGAAGAAACACATGCAATATGCCGATTGGGACGGCAAGTAAGTCCTCAGCTCCTGTTTGCTTTTATATTTTCTTCTCACCTGGCTCCCAGAAAAACACACGTCATCCTTGACCGCAAGGGGCGTATAATTGGGGTGTTAATCGCCCCGCCTCTTCCTGGTGAAGACTGGGACTCAGTCCTCGAGGCGGCGACGGCGGCAATGCGTGAGGCGCGCGACAAGATGTCCTTCCCGGCGAGCGCGTACCACCACCCGCCGGGCCTACGCAGAGGGAGAGGGTTTCCCTGCAGCTTCGTACGGCTTTGCTTTTGGCGGCGGAAGGGAGACGGTGGGGAACATCAAGGCGCCGTCGGCCAAGAATGCCGCAGCGATGGAGGAGCTGCTGAATCAACCCAGTGTTGTCCGCATGGCCACCTACCCCATCCGTGAGCGCCCCTCTTTTTCTTTCTTCTTATATTCAGATCTTTTCCAGCGCACTTCCAGGCGTTGTGCTACCCCATCTTTGCCAACTACCACACTACCAAGCAAACCCTTCTCCGCCGGAACTCGGCTTTGCGGCGCACTTTTACCCGCAGCCCCTTCGCCGCCGTCACTGTCAATCTCGGCCCCGTCTCCGTCTCCCCACCCCACGCCGACTTCGGTAACAAAGCCGACGGGATGTGCCTCATCGGCGCTCTCGGGGCTTTCAACGCCGACCAAGGCGGACACCTCGTGTGCTGGGACTACGATCTCATCGTTCGCTTTCCTCCCGGCTGTAGTATCCTGATCCCCTCCGCTGTTGTTACCCACTCCAACACCCCCATCCAAGACGGGGAGGAACGGTTCTCCCTCATCCAATATTCCGCCGGGGGTCTGTTCCGCTGGGTCAACAACGGCTTCCAATCGGATTGCTCTTGGCTGGAGTCCGCCACCGCTGAAGACATCGAGCAACGGGAGGCAGAGCGCAAGGCACGTTCTGGTGGCGCACTCAAGAATTTCTCGCTTTGGAAGGATGTGAAGGTGAAAATTATACCGGGAGGTCGAGGGTGGAAGTTTGGGATTCAGGCGACGTCGCCGACTTTAGCGACTTGACGGACGACGAGAGCGACGCAGAGCGCCCCGCCAAAAGATCCCGCCGCACTTAACTCGCACATAACTACCTGCTTGTATCGTTTTTTTTTTTTACAAATACTCGTTTTTTGCTTTCTACTGGCGCGATTTTGCACTTGCACGCCTGGTTTGGGCCGGCACCTAAGCTAGCGCCCGTATGCCTAAGCTAGCGCCCGCGTTGATGGGTGCATCCTGTTGGATCGGCCATCTCGGATTTGTTCAAATTTTCGATCTTGACCACCTTCTACGCTCAAAACTGGCGGATGGCCCCGTCTCAGTCACATATCTACTGTACATCTACCTCATACGCAAAATCTAGGGAAAACTGGGTTTCTCCGAACATTAGATGAGGCGCAATTTCTATGCTTGCCATTATCTCGTCTTGATCAACTCAAATCCTCAGCTTCAACATGGCGCCAGGCTCCTCTGTAAAGTTGTCTAAACTCTCAGATAGCTTCTAAGGTATGTTTATTGACTAAATAAGAGCAATTATCTTCCACCTTCAGGTCTGAACTTTTGTCGAACACGAGCAGCCAACATGCTAGTTTTTAGCTATATCCAATGACCTAGGTCATTAAACGACTAAAGACCCCAGATGTTTCAAATATTTCGAGTACATACAATGTCTAAAGGCACGTTTCAAACGTTAGAAGCCAAGTCTAACCTCACTAGTCCTCGAAAATCACCGAAGTTAGATTTTTGGTTCAAAATTCAAACTTCCTTTATAGGTCTAATTTTTACACCGGAATGAAGGTATGATATCCGGTTCTTCGTGTCTCTATTTTCAAGCCGGGCGCTTCTCTCATTTGGTCCCAATAACCCAAACGGTGAAAACCCAAATTTGAGGGAACCATCGTGCCAAGCGTCGTATCCTGGTCCAAAGTTTTTTTATTTAGCATCTTTCAGCTGGCAGGGTACTCAAATAGGTTGATGAACACAATAAATGGCCTTACCTACGCCGGGTCAACTTTATTTCTACCAAGTGCAAGAACTCCTCAAAAGGTTCGCAAACAAAATTTGAATCGGGCTGATTATGCCTCAATAAAATATCTTTTCCGTGTATAATTTCAGAACAGAGGTTTGCACATCTTTAGGTTCCTAGTTGTGTCTCTAATTCAAGTTTCCGCCGAAGTTTGCTCTGTTCACGTGTGTATGTATGTGGCTGTGCAGTTGTCCTTCTCCCACTCGAACCATGCACACCACACTCGACAACGCGTTCGAGCAGCTCAAACTCGAGGACTTGCCCTTCCATCCCAGGAGGGGTTTTGAACACACCCGCGGCTCTGAGACTTGGGAGTTTTATGTGGTTACGCGGGGCATGTCCCCGGGATATACACACACTGGCGCGTCCTCCATCTTTTCAATTCGTCTTTGTCTGGCTCACCAAAGCACAAAGGGAGGATGCTCTATCCAGGTCAATAAATTCAAAGGCAGTGCTCACAAAAAGCATCTCGGGTGGTCTTCTGCCACCAGCGCGTTCGATAACGCGCGCCGCCCCGGCGCGTACGATACTAGCCGCAGGCCTCCTCCCTCCACGCCGCCCCCTTCCACACCACCGGGCACGTTGTTTGTCAGAGCAAAAAGCCAGTTGTGGCAACTCCCACCAAGCCCCGCCCACTCGGAGACGCGCTGCCTGCTTGCACGTCGGCTCCATCCACCCCGACTGCCTCCAGGAAAAATTTGCTATATGTATACTCTCGGGGTAATGATACTACCATTTATGCCAGCCAGTACGTCTCCAGCATAAATCGTGTTTTCTTAATCGCTAATTTTCTTCTGCTTCAGACATCAGGTCTCCACTGCTGCGCGCCAAGGCTTAGCGGATGGTTCCTTCCGCAAAGTCGACGTGACCTCGGGAAGTGCGCAGCGCGTTCGAGCTTGCTGAAGACTCTGCGCTCGAGTGCTACAAACATTTCGGATTTTTTCTGACGAGGAGTAGAGCAGGTTTTTTTTTTTTTTGATTCGTATTACTTCTACATACTCATATCTTTCTCTCGTCTACTGAATCATATTTGTATATCTGCTATTCTCTGAGGCCAACTGCCAACAAGTATTGAGACTGTCGACGAGGTCTGCACGTGTTTGCCATGCCCACGTGTTCTCCTGCACTTACCCTCCATGAAACGCTCAAACGATGGGAGTGGCCAGAGTAAGAAAAAAGCGCACCAAGAACGTATACTCCCTCCAATCCTTTGGCCACACTCTCTCCAAGCCCTCCAATGCTGTTCGTACCGGCAGGCTGACGGCTGATGGAAGACGCGCGGATGTCCAGGTTGTTCCTATTCAGCGCGAGCGCGTTCCGACCCCTCCGCCTCCTGCCCCCGAGGATGAATGGGAGGATATGCAGGTTGATGACAGCCTCCTGCGGATAACCGGCCCCCCACAAAAACGAAAATGGTACGCGACTACGGTGCGGTTTTTCTTTTGACACCTTTCCGTTTCTGCCTCTGATCTATCTACTTATTACAGGACGACAACCTTCGGCATTGGGTGGAAAACTACCGCGACGAGTATCTGCGCGTGCTCGTAACTCGCGAGGGGTTTTTGGGCGAGGAACTGTCCTGCTCCTGTGGTCAGCCGGCAAGCTACCGGTGCAGCGACTGCTTCGGCGCTCAGATATTCTGTGCCGATTGCCTGTTGGAGGGACATCGACTTCGCCCCCTTTGTCGCATCGAGGTGAGGCTCGCATCGTTTTGTGTCAGGAGTCGGTGCTGATTTTCTTTTTAATTTGTGCAGGCCTGGAATGGCACCTTCTTCTTCGACCGCCGAGAACTATGCCAGGTTGGCCTGCGGGTGCAGCTTGGACATCCCGACAACCGAAGATGCTCTCCACGCCCAGTCGGGGCGGGGAGAAATTTTGTGGTTATTGCCCCGAACGGCTTCCACCACGTGGCGGTCGACTTTTGTCAATGTCGACGCAGCGGCTTCCCAGTCGCATTGGGAGCAGCTTCTCGCCTACGGCTGGTTCCCCGGCGACGGCCCGATAACCCCCAAAGCGCCAATCACCATCAGTGCCCTCAAGCTCTTCCACGCCGTCAGCCTCCAAGGGAAAACAACAGCTTATCATTTCTTTAACGCGCTCGCAAAAATTACCGACAACATGGGCAGCAGTACGTTCAAAGTGTGTACCTCCCCTCCTCTATACCACCTTGCTCACACGCTTCTTAGCGCCGGTATCAACTAGCACTTCGGGTCGTACGCCAATGGGCGTAACCTCCGTGCTCTCAAACGCGGGGGTATGGGAAACGATCCCGATCGCCGTACGGCAGAAACGCACGAGGGGGAGCTCGCTGTCGACTGCCTGGCATGCCCCAAGGCTGGAGTGAACCTTCCCCAAGGGTGGGAGAGTGCGCCAGTGGAATTGAGGTGAGTATTCCCTCAGAGCGTTCCAAAAATGAGCCTGATGCTGACCTTTGGGATAGATACTTGTATACGATCTTCCTCGCCATTGATGCGTGTTTTCGGTTGAAGCGGAAGAAAATTTCCACCTGGCTGGCCGACCCCAGCATCCAGGACGGGTGGGCGTATTTCGTCCGCTCCTTCACCTACGAGGAGTTTGTGAAGACGCTTGGGGAGCAGAAAGAGGTGAACCTTCTTTTCACCCCGTCACAAACAAATGCTGAGCAGCCATAGATGAGCACCTGCACCGGCCTCTGCCGCCCTCGACCACGCCAACACAAAATATGCCCAAGGGTACGCTGTGACGGGCTGCGGGATGATAACCTGCGGCCGCCACGAGGTTTTTTGCAAGAACGGCGTCGGGGATCTCCAAGCCGGGGAGAAGTGAGTGCTCGCTCATCTACTGTCAGCCTTTACTAACCTTGCTTGGTCTAGAATACGGGAAACATGGACTATATCGTCGCCAGCGCCTGGCGCCACCTCCGCGACTTGCTTTACTTCTTGCTCTCCTACGACATCATGTGCCAATGGGTCAAAACTTACACAGTCGCCTCCTGAGTCTGCCGCCCGCTTTGCGATTTGCGCTTGCCCACTACTTTGTCAAATTCGTCATCCCCAAGCTTCATATCTTGGGCCACCTCAAATTTTGCCAAGACTTCTTTTCGTTGCTCTACATCCTAGGTGCTGCACAAGCTGATATGGAGGGGATTGAGAGGATTTGGTCGTCCAGCGGGTTGATGGGGGCAAGCACGCGCGAAATGGGGCCAGGGTCGCGCCAGGACACGTTGGACTATTTCTGGCACTACTGGAATTGGAACAAGGTAGTTGGAATGGGTAAGCCTGTTGCGTCTTGATCGCTGTACAGCTGACTTAATTTCTCTACGCTTTTATCTAGGTACGACACTTCGTGGGCGCTTGATCAAGGCCAGGAAAGAACTCGCGGCGGCAAGAGGAGGGCCTCGAGGAGTTCACTGGGGCGCAGGAAGCGGAGGCTCCTGCATGGCAGAAAGCCGTCGATGACTTCGAGACCGGCTCGTCCTCAGTCAACCCGTACCAGTTACCTCACGCAGGTAAGCGGGGGTTTGTCAGAGCATGTTCCCTGCGCTAACGGGTCGTTTCCTGCAAGGCCCCACCTTGCGAGACGTTGAGCTAGAACTGACGCGCGAGGAGCAAGACCGCGAGCGTAGTGCTCCCGCTGAGCACGACGCCTCCGACGACACGATTGACCCAGTATCTGATGCTCGGTCTGGAAATTGAAGGGCAGCAGTGCGTGTTTTATTCATTTTTTCTTCTACAGTCCCCTGCTTAGCTTTCGCGTTAGGCGCCAGCTTGCTGCCGACCTGCTTGCCAAGAAACACCCCCACCTCAAAGGAACTGACGGACTTTGTCACACGCCGCACACCGGATCTCGCGCCAGATCAAGAAGCTGCGACTGATGCAACGTGTATACTCCCCCGGAGCGCTGCAACGTCTTGCTACCGCGGCGGATCTTGTGGAGCCCGCAGAATCTGAGCGCGCCCCTCTCTTTCTTCCGTCCAGCCTTCCGCCAGTCCAAGCGGCACCACCACTGTCTGTTTCTGGTCTCGCTGTTGCCGAGGCTCGGCTTCGCGACGGGCAATGCAGCGAAAGCTTAGAAGCTATCCGCCACGGCCTCACCGTCAAAAAACGTCTGCAGACGTACAAGGCCCTCAACTCCCGCCGCCAACACCAGAACACGCGCTCAAGAACGCTTGTCGACGGGCAGCAGCAGAAGATCGACCTAGCTGCCAGCAGATATCGGCAGGCACGCGCAGCGCGCCTGGTGCTCGTTCATGTTGCGGGGGAGTGCAGCTGGCGTGCGCTCGAGAAAGCGGATCTGCGGCTCCCTGAGGATGAGGAAGAGGCAAAGAGGAGGAGGCAGCGGGCCATGAAGGGGCAAGCGGAAAGAGGCGGCGCAGGTGAACAAGAATGGCGAGGTGCGGGGGGTTCCAGGGATGGGCGAGAAGAACCGCCTCATCTCATGGATTTGGTATGGCGCAGGGAAACACTGAGGGCACGGTGGGAGAGGTCATGCATGACAGCGTGCGGGTGGAGTGGTCAAAGGCGTACGCACGGGTGAAGCGCTGGCGTGAAGAGACGCGGCTTCTGCAGGAGGAGATGGTGCGGTGCCTGCGAACGCTCGATTGGCAGGCATCTCGGTGGGATCAGCGCGCAATTCCGACACATTACAACGGCCGGATCCAGTATGGCGCCGCGCATCTGCAAGGTGCGATTGGCGCTCTGCAGCAAGACAGGCAGCAGTGCGGCGGAAGCTAGCCCATTGCTTCCGTCGTTCCTGGTGGCGCCTGACGGATAGGATTGCTCGACCACAGATGGAGGACTCCGAGGACGGGGACGGACGACTGGGTCGACGAGGAGGGGTGCGAGGAAGGGGAGGAGGAGGAGGAGGGGGAAGAGGAAGGGGGAGACGCTGAAAGGCGTCGGGCCGAAATGGACGAGCTCCTCGCCATTCAGACCACCTCCATTGAGCAGTACAACGACATCTAGAGGGGCATCTTGCGCTGTGGGGTGACCGCTTTTTGGCTGAATTTTTTCTGGTTTTGGGTATTCGGACTTTTTCGGCCGTTTCGGACTGTTCGGACCATGTAATATGTATACTGAATATAAATTCCTCTGCCGGTCAGTGATGAGGGTAACCGAAGGAAAGCCTGATCAGCCGGGGACTGCCTAATTGGGAAGGGTGTCCGGCCCAGAAATTACGCGGTGGTGAAAGATAAGGCTAGATAGCCCTTTTTGGGGAAAGATAATAATTAGCGTGGACTTTTGCAAAAGGTCCGACACTAACAAGCGTATGTTTTTGCAAAAGGGCTACGTGGTCTAGTGCCGGACCTCCGTCGTTTCTGAAAGCCCACACTCCGCGACGCGCGCGGTCACCGAGCAGCTCGAGCGCAAGCAGCGCCTTGACCGCGAGCGGCGTGCAACGTCCAAGCACGTCGAGCAGCTTGCCGTTCATTCGTGACCACGCGCGCCAAGTCGCCTCTGCCCACCGCGCGGCGCGGGGCTGCGTCGTGCATCTCGGGCGCTTGGTGCTCGATTTCCACCAGGTCGCCGAAACGGCAGAGCAGAAGCGGGTAGAGCGCATCGCGAAGGAGCGCATCAGGGCGCTCAAGACGGACGACGAAGAAGCGTATCGCCGAGCAGACGCTCTCCGGGGACGACCGCACGCGCCCCTCTCCCTGGTTCGCCTGAGCATCAACCCCGCTCGTTGACACGTCGAGCTCATTGAGCTCACCGCCCCGCATCCGGCTGCCCCCGGATCTGCGGACGACCGCACCCGCCCCTCTCGTCTGGAGATCTTCGCAATTTAATCCGAACGGTCAACAGTCTGCCCTGGGATTACGCAGGGTACTGCGACAATTGCTGAACGACACAATCCGGTCCTTATAAACCGCAATCCTCGTTATCCTGTTTGTTTTATTGAGCTCAGGCCCATCTATAGAGGTACGCACGGCACACACCTCTCTCCCGAATCAAACTGATGCCTTGGCTAGGAGGACGCAGAATTCTGTACGCATCTGATGTATTCCGCAGCCCTCCCGAGGTGGGCGCTGACTACGTCAAGCGCTGCATCAACTTCATATACGCCTCTCAGGGAGAATTCGAAGCGGACCTGTCATTTCCGGCGCTGTCTCGACACAGAGGCGAGGGCAAGGTGTATTCCGTCCAGCCCTCAGCGGGTATCAAGCGGCCATTGGAGATGTTCCACTAAATTATTCCCTGTGCATCAACTCGCCCCCCCCGTCGCGGATACCTCGGCTTGAGCTCGCCGTACCTTGATGGCTGGGGTTACGGGGAGGTTGTGCCCGATGGGTATGGGCGGTCGTATGCGATTGAGATAGGTGAGCGGCAACGAAAACTGACTGCTATACCTTGGATGCTGACGTTGTATAGGTGTATCCGGTGGACCATAACGAGCACGCGCGGGGATGCGGGGGCAGCGGCGGTGGATCCAAGATGTCGTTACTTTGCTCCGACCTCATCTCAGGTTCTCCTTTCTTCGGTCCTAGTCTCAACGCTTATGACATTTCCACATCAATAGATTGGCAACAAACAAGAAATAATTTGGGGACTTGGCGAATACAAGAAATACGATTCACAGTGGCTGACCTGAGGTGGTCCAACCAGATGAACGACGGCGCTAGCCGTGGTCTGGAAACACGTCCGTGAGTACTGGGTTACGCACTGGCTGGATTCGAAAAACTGACGGCGGGGAACTGGAGTGCGCATCTGAGCCTCGTAGGCTCCAGCCAACGTCCGCAAGGCGAACAACGCGTTGACGCAGATCCTCCACTTTGTCTACCGATGCTCCGAACAGTGCTCTCCAGCAGGGCCATGTCCGCACCAATAAAATAGATTCCAGACTTGATACGGCCGACGCATGCGGCCCGGAACCCCGCAGCAGGTCAGGACCCCGCCCCCGTAAATCACGTAGAGCGATATTGATTCGCTTGACCTATACGGTTGGCCATGGTACGGCTGATAAGAAGTCGGTTGGGCCTAGATAGACGCTCCTGGAAATGAGTGAATGCGAATGAGATAAGGCTGGGCCTACATTACAACCGAGCTGAGGAACGGTGGGGTGCTTGTGTCGACTGGAAGGAAAGGGACGGAGCGGTGGTATAAATATTGGGAAGGGGGACGAGAAGAGATAGAATCCCAGCCCAAGCTGTAGATACATCTTCAAAGTGTACGGGGGGTACGCTTGAGTGCAATGTGCTACTACTCCGTTCCAGATACAAGATCCAATTTCATAAACTTTTCACACACGTAAATTTCACGGAGTAAAGAGAGGACAAGAATGTTCGCTTTTGCGAGTGCAGTATGTAATAGTAGTCATTTAGTCCAAGAGATTAACCACCCGCCCTCCCGACGGGAACCGTCGACCTAGTTATCGCCCCAACCCACTCGTGGAGCAACGGAGACGTCGCGGTGGCTGCGAATGTGGATGTCGTCGAGAATCCGCGTCTTCCGCGAGGCGGAAGACGGCGGCCCTGGGGAACGAGGTAAGAAGTGTGAGCGGCGGTATTAGGACAAGGGAGGGCGAAAACACCAACCTGGAGCCGGCAGATCACAGTCGACCCCTGGAGGGGCCCAGTACTTGCTCTGTGCGTCGAAGCGTTCCAAACGCTCACGTCTTGCATTCGTGCCCGTTGCCAGCACAGGCACGCTAAGGCCCAGAGGCCCTTGGCCTCGGCGAAGGTCGTATCAGCCACGTGGATGCCGTTGACGACTCCTTGCGATGTTAGACAAGCGTCGGTGCTGCATGATTCCCTCGGTCCAGCAATGGTTGGAGAAGAGGCAGAGGGAAGACTTACGAGGAAGTGTAGATCCCTTCTTCGCGAGCCGGGTTAGCAACGTAGAAGTATTTGCCTGCCTCGAGGGAGTGCATATTGATATCGATCCCAGGGTGCTCCGGGTGAAAAAGTGGGGTGGCAAGTGCGGCGGTGAGGAAGTGGGGCCGTCTGCGCGCCGTTCAAGGAGTGCGCCTGGTTGATGATGCACAAGTGCTGGCCATCAAGATGTCACACGTGCCGGGGGCGCAATGAGTGGCGGGAGCCGTCGGGAGGGCGTTGGCAGGGGCGAACATGAGGAACATGATTGGCTGGAGCGGATTCGGGGTATTAAATCGGTGGAGTGGAGGTTGAGTAGGGGCGATGTAGGCCGCGGTAGGGGTGGGGGCGTGTAGTATACTGCGCCTGGGTCATGGTAGGAGGGAGGAAGCAAATGCAGGGGGGAATGGTAGGGAATGGGAGACGCACCAGAAGTTATATGATATTCAGGACAGGTGAAGCCGGCGGAAGAAGGGAGCCGCGCTGGACCCCGAAAGAGCGCGAGAAGGCATGAGGCGCAGGAGGCAGTGGAGAAGCCCAGAGTACCTGAATGAGAAGTCAAGTCAACGGGGTTTGCTGGCAGAAGAGGGTGGAACAGATTCACCACGGGCGACTCTGGCACGGCACTGGAAGTGGCCAAGTCGACGGACCAGAAAAAAACCAAAGGATAATGCCGAGAGCACAGTGCGCACCAGCCGCAGTGAGGATGGCACAGCAAAGGCGGTCCACCGCAGAGCAGAGGTCGCAGGTGCGAATAGGAAGAAACTGAGACCAGGCGGGGGATCAGCTGGCAGGCAAACCCGGGGAACGTGGGAGAAGCCAACGGGAATTATCGGTCTGGCTTCGGCCGAGGGAGTTAGCACTGGAAAGTGGCTTCCCATGTGTATTCGAGATGGCCCGCGGCGAGGGAGACACGGGGAGGGCCAGAGATATTGAACTCTTGTAGCTTGTAGCATGCAGTAGAGGAGGAGAATGTAGAGAGAGGTGGCATTGGAATAAATAATATCAAAATCGACATTTTAAGTAGGGAGGGTGACTCCGGAGCACCCCCGCGGCGCGGAGCGCCTCGCCGACCTTGACCTGCTTGTCGTACTTGCGAGCGGCGGCGATCGCTTCGTTGGACGCGGTCCGTAGTTGCCGTTGGAGCTCGGTGTGCATTTCCTGGGTCAGGTGGGGAGCAGCGACAAGGCGCTCGAACCGGTTGAACCGTGCCAGTGCTTCACGTAGTTTGGCACTCGGACTTGACCATGCTGGTGTTGGGCGTCGAAATGGCCCAGCGCTGTCGTCTGCAGCTGCTGGCTTTCGTCGGTGGTCTGTACGGTAGGCAGCCTTAGTTTTAGCCCCGGGGGCGGGAGTTAGAACGCACACGCGCCGAATGACATTTTTTTTGGGCATTTGTAATGGAGGCGACGGCCTTGTACGAGGGTCGAATCCCATGTCGCTCGTATTGCTGTGAAAGGAGGGAGAGTGAGGCAAAGGTTGATATGGCCGTCGAACTCACAAGGAGGGTAGCCACGCTGCATCTGGTCATAGTCCTGCCCTCGCAAGAGTCCGCCAAGGAAGGGTTGAGTGGACGCCGTCTCGGTTGACGTCGCTATGAACAGTCTCCACGAGGTTGGTGTGGGGGTCGCCAGCCTCCCACACGGGAGAGGGATGAAGCTGCGCTCCCAGCAGATGCCGGGAAACGCGAATTGGCAAGATTCCTTGTCACGGATCCAATCTGGAGCGCGGTTGGATAGCTGAGTGAGTCGGACGGCAGTGGGTGAAAACGGCAATGACTCACCGGCGGCGGCTTTCCCGCCGTCGCAAAGAATGCGTGCAATGGTTCCCGCCCAGTCCTCGTGCCGTATGCATGCCAGCGAACGCATGAGTCGTCGGACGTGGTCAGGAACGGCACACTGCTGTATGTTGCGAAAGTTGTGCACCCGGCACACACGGTAAACACGGCGGAGGTGGTCGTACGGGCCAAGTTGGTGCAGGGGTCGGTTGGGCTCATGGAGGTCCATGGTGTCGAGCGGGAGCTCGGCCGCTCGGTCCACAAGATGAAGTCCAAGTCCTAGGTTTAATCAGGAAGGCAGAAGGTTAAGACTCAACGACCCACCTTTGGCTTGGCCACGGTGCTGATCAGCGCCCCAATGGAGGATAAGTCCAACGCTGAAATCATCAGGCGATCTTCCATGAAGGTGTCGCCAATGTAGCGGCACCCGGTGTCGTGGTGGACAAGCTCGTTGAGCTCTTGAAAGATTCGTTGATGAGCAGCGGCGGTGTGGCGCGTCAGATACACCCGACAAAAAACAATGCCTGAAAATTTCGGTCAGTCTATGAGAGGAGCGAGGATGGTCGGAGAGCGCTCACTGGTGTTTGCGTCGCGGTCCATGGATGCGATCTCAAATTCGTCGAAGCCTACAATTCGTTTGAATCCGATGTCGCTCTGGAGGTACTGCGCCTGCTGGAGACGCGCGCTGGAATCCGGGGCCATGCAGATGATGATCCGTGTTTTCTTGTCGCTGGAAGGTGGTGTGTCATCGTCGTCCTCGTCGTGGGCGGGCAGCGTGGCGTCATCGATTTCGAGCATGAGGCGGATGTAGTGCAGATGGGCGGGGAGCTTCGCGTCTTGGAGCTTTTTGAGGTGTTGAACCCCTGGAAGGAGCTGGGTCAGTCAAGCACGAGATGGGATAAGAGGAGGAGACCTCGCCAGTCCGTGCCGTCCGGAAAATGCTCCTCCGGGCCCGAGCAATGTACGCTCCGAGGTGGGCGCGATTGGCGAGGGATGGATGGATAGCGCTGAGGGTCGGCAGAGAGATGTGGGGGAACATCTTCATGAGAAACGATTTAAGGGCAGGATGGCGTAAAAATCGTCGTGCTGTCATATCGGGGAGGTCTTGACGAAGAGTTCCGAGGAGTTCGAGTATCTGCTGCCGCACCCGCTGCGGGGTCTTCTCGGGCAGCGGGATGGGGTGTCGGTGCGTGCCCTTCGAGGTGACAAGGACAAAGGGACATTGTTGGAAGTTGTCGGGGTACCAGATGCGGAATTTGACCTCGCACTCGAGGTGGCAGAGCTCGACTTGGGCGAGACGTCCATCAACACGGTGGTCGACAGCTGTGGTATGAACCAGGTCAACGATTGGAGTCGGGAGTTGGGAGAAGTTACGCACGGCAATGAAGTGTCTGAGCTGTATAGTTTCGAAGCGTGTTACAAAAAGCCAGAGGCCCTTGGTCTTGGAAAGCGGCGGCCTCTTCAATGCGCCCGACCTCGTCGGTGTTGCCCAGGAAATACGCTGCGATGTAATCGACATCGTAACCGCCGTCTTGGATGGTGAAGTCGGCCCAGTGGTCGGGGGTGCGACGCGAATAGTGCTCACAGCTGTGAGTTGGGGGTTAATGAGGTAGCGACAAATGCAACGGAAGGGGCTGACCTTAGATAGGCGCGGGGGGTTGCGCCTTTATGGACGGGGTCGGGATACTCGTGGTAGATTATGCGTCCCTCGCACGTGGGGGCCGAAGAGTACCCGCGTCGCGAGTGATACTGTTGAGTTTGGTCGTTCTCGTAGTGCGCGAGTTCTTCGCCGTGCGAGACGTCTCTTGCTGACGTGGGCGGCGACAACCAAGCCGGCGTACTGCGGCGATATACGCGGCCGTTTTGTCGAAAATCACCGTTGGGGCGACGTGAGGCGTTGGCGTGCGGCGCGTTCGGCGGCCAACCGCCGTTCGACGTCTTGCCGTGTGGCAGAAGTGTGCCAATGATCGCGCCCAGTGAGTGCGGCAGTGTTATTGTGCGGGCAAGCCTTGACGCCTTGACCTAGGGGAAAATAGGTGAGTGAAGTCATAATAGCGGGCAAAGAAAAGGGGCTCACAAGTGGCATGTCGCTTCTTGCAGGGTACAGGAATGCCGTGGCGGTCGACGAGAAGGGGGGTGTAGGAGAAGTCACCACTGGCCGTCCCGCCATCAGGATGACGCGCGAGTATGCGAAGTCCACCCACGGCAGCCGGGCGGCGGCAGCGTCGACTGGGATGAGGTGTCCAACAGGGTCGTCGACGCCGCTCTCGGGGTACTCGACGGGCACTCCAGGTTCGTAGCGATACAGGACTGAAAGGGTGCGCCTCTTGGTGAGGCGAACTCCATACTCAGCCGTTCGTTCAGCGGGGTTCCGAAACGGGCGGGCGACTAGGCGGGGCCGGGGGAGCCGTGAGGAGGAACGGGAGGTCCATGCTCTGTGAGTGAGGCGAGAACTTGTTGAAGGTGGTACTGAGTCTCAGGGCTGACAAAAAGGTGCGTCTGGAGTATGAATTTGGG